>BMAW01034042.1:0-11846 GCA_019974015.1 Nephila pilipes
CCGTATCAGAACATTTTAATTTGACAAATAAGCGCACTTCCTCAACCATAAAGGTAAGATTTTAAAAATTTCGAACTCAAATTGTTATGTGAAAAAGGTTCTTTTTTTTCATACTTCTCATTAAAGGTATTCTGAAATCGGTTTAATAGTATACAATCTGAATAAAAGTTTTCTTTAATTTTGATTTGGATGTTTGATATATTACAACAATAAATTTTACTGAAATGTTATCAAAGTGCGAGTGATAGTGAAATTTAACAGCACAAGAGCCAGATATGGCAATGCTGCTCCAAACAAGGTGTATCTGTGATCAAGAGTTCTAAAAAAATGGAAAGAATATAAAAATTGTCTGACAAGAAGAAGGATTAAAAAAAAAAAAAGGATTTCTAGGATATCCTCGGTGCGCGTCACCCGTGATTACAAAAGATAGTAATTATTATGAGAAAGAGAAAAGATCACTATGGGGCTTGGGTGAGTGGTTCCTGTATTTTTCTGAAGAATAAGCCTCTGGGGGATTAATGTTGCCTTAATCATACGTTTTTCTCTTTAAAAGTTATTCAAAATTCATACAATCCACTTTTTAACTATCCAAATGAGCTCCTCAGCAAAAAATATTCGTTTAAATGAAGAGGGGAAGATACTAAAAAATGTTATTTCAAAATAGATTTTTTAAATGAACGTGTATTTTTAGTATGTTAGTTATTTAGGTATCCGCCTACCTTCGAAGACGATTTTTTTTAAATGATTGAAAAAAAATAGCTTTTTATATGCATTATACTATAAAATATGGCTAAAAACTTAAAATACAATGTAAAATTTGCATAAATTAATAATTCTTTTAATATTTCAGCTCAAAAAATGCATAAAAATAGCAGTAAAATGGCACTCATGCAAAACACCAAAACTAAAATTTAAATAGAGATATTTCAATTCTGTAAATTTTATTATGATGAATTGAATCTAATTTAGGATTTGTGCCTCTCTCACAATTATAACCCAGAAATTTAAATATTTTTAGGAAGTCGTACTTTAACGTACAGAAAAAACGTACAAATTTGTGATAAGTTATGACTTTCATCATCAATAAAATGCAAAATAATCGCATTATAACTATAGGAGAGGTTCAAGTCCTGAATTCATTTCCATAGAGTATTCCATGAAAGTTTCATAACATTATAAACATAACTTTTTTCAATACGATGTTTTGCGCTGAAGCAAAATATGAAAATCTTGATTTTGAGAAAAAGCTGAAAATACATTTCAACCCAGAAACTTACCAATTAAATAAACAATTAACATTAAAAGGCCCCAGATTTGTAAAGTTCACTATCTGTATTATTTAAATAATTTGTATTTTTCTTCCTGGTGGTCTTTAAAGCTTTCCTACGCTTACATGTAACAGGTGTATAACGCTTCAAATCCCTGATTCGATTGTAATCCAACGCCCGTATTTTCAATGTTCAACTTATTTAAGACTTTTAAGGAGCCTTGATGCCCTTCGTTAAATTGTATAATTGCGTCACATGCACGCAAATCACAGTTTTCAAACAAACAAAAACTTCCTTTAGTACTCTTTATCATATTACACCATTAAAATATTCATTTGCATTTTGGGTCTCAGGAAATTCATCTTGCATGTTGGAAGATATTTTGATGGCGAAAGTACGCAAAATATCGATGAAAAATGAACATTAAAGTTCCATTTCCAGTATCAGAATGCTACTTCCAGTTCTAAAATTTGACACGGACTATTATTAAAATGCTTATAACTCAAGTTCTATGTAAGATAGAAGCAAAAATTGAAACTGTTCTAGAAAGCTAAGAAATTCGGCTTTAATAATACACCGTAAATAAAAATCGACTTTTTGACCCATAACCGCGTTGTATATATATATATATATATATATATATATATATATATATATATAAACATGTCAATTGAAAAGTCCCCGGCCTGACACATAGAATTAAATCCAGATGTTTTTTAGTTAGCCCTAACCCACAAAAGATGGGTGTATAAATTAAATTTGACAGCTGTCGGATTATTAGTTTGTGAATTATAGCATTTTGAGTGAAGCAACTTTTGTTATTGTGAAAAAAAATGCATTAAAAGGAATTTCGCGTGTTGATAAAATATTACTTTTTGAAGGGAAAAAATACAGTTGAAGCAAAAACTTGGCTTGATGCCGAGTTTCCGGACACTTCCCCAGGAAAATCAACCATCAAGGATTGGTATGCTAAGTTTAGACGTGGTGAAATGAGCACCGAAGACGGTGAACGCAGTGGACGCCCAAAAGAGGTTGTTACCGACGAAAACATTAAAAAAATCCACAAAATGATTTTGAACGACCGTAAATTGAAATTGAGTGAAATAGAAGACACTCTAAAGATATCAACTGAACGTGTACATCATATCATTCACGAATATTTGGGTATGCGAAAGCTCTGTGCAAAGTGGGTGCCGCGCGAGCTCACTTTTGACCAAAAACAACGACGAGTTGATGATTCGGAGCAGTGTTTGAAGATGATCAAGCGTAATAATCCCGAGTTTTTGCGTCGATATGTGACAATGGAGGAAACATGGCTCCATCATTTCACTCCGAAGTCCAATCGACCGTCATCCGAGTGGACTGCACGCGATGAACCCGCTCCAAAGCGTGGGAAAACGCAACAGTTGGCTGACAAAGTTAGGGCGTCTGTATTTTGGGATGTGCATGGAATAATTTTCATTGATTACCTTGAAAAAGGAAGGACCATCAACAGCGACTATTACATAGCGTTATTGGACCGTTTGAAGGACGAAATTACCGAAAAACGGCCGCATTTGAAGAAAAAGAAAGTGCTGCTTCACCAAGACAATGCACCGTGTCACAAGTCAGTGAAAACGATGGCAAAAATCCATGAATTGGGCTTCGAATTGCTTCCTCATCCCCCGTCTTCTCCAGATCTGGCCCCCAGCGACTATTTCCTGTTCTCAGATCTCAAAAGAATGGTCGCTGGGAAGATATTTTCGTCGAATGAAGAGGTGATCGCCGAAACTGAGGCCTATTTTGAAGCAAAGGACAAATCGTACAACAAAATTGGTATCGAAAAGTTGGAGGGTCACTATAATCAGTGTATCACCCTTGAAGGGAATTATGTTGAATAAAAAAAACTAATTTTGCCAAAAAAACGTGTTTTACTATGGTAGGCCGGGAACTTTTCAATTGATCTGTTATATATATATATATATATTCCAGCAGACCCGGCAAAGCATTGCTGTGGCTAAATTATACTTTGAATTATATTGTAGTAAACTATTCAATACAGTCAAATTATTATTTAGGAATAAAGACGAAAAAGTTGTAGCCGTTGTAAAAACCCGAGGGATTGAGATTTGAACCTTATGTCAAAATTTGGAGGTGATTGATGAAAATTTTCGTGGAGTTAATATTAAGCACAAATCAATATAAAATTTTGAATTTTTTATTTTATTCATCTCATATTCAAGTATAGTTTTTAATAAAAGAGTAATTTACAAAGTTCTTAGTTGATAACATATAACAATTTTTAAATGAGGTAGTTAGTGTAGATTATTTATTATTTTTAACAATTATATGCATCATTTTGAATTATAAAAATATTCAATTTTAAATTAATTCAAAGCTAATCGGTGCACAATATTCTTGGTTAACCTGTCTTATGCTAACACAAATAGATTCGATTGTTTTCCCCCACCTGAACATGCAACATATAATTTTCCATGGATTTTTAAATCTAAGTCGCAAATAGACATTGTTTGGCCTTGAGACTTATTTATGGTCATGGCGAAAGCTAAACGAATTAGAAACTGAAGCCTTTTGAAGGGTATCACAGATTCTGATGGTATCATTGGAAAGCGTGTCAACAGGACCAATTCTCCTGTAAACATTCCAGTCAAAATGGTTGCTTCAAGAATATTTCCGGTGATATGACCAAACGTGTACCATTGCATAATCGAGGTGGATTCAAATTACGTAGAAGAATAATAGGTGAACCAATCTTAAACCGAAGATTATGTGGTGGCATTCCAGGCATATCCAGAAAATTTAAGAATTCAATTGGAAAATTTATACTTCCGTTTTCATCAAAAACAATGTCGATTGATTTAAAAGACACCAGATTACTTGGCAACAACTGTTGTATCTGGAAATTAATTTTGTCAACATCAACATTTTTGGCTGCTAAAATAACCCGATAACTGAGCCAGTTATGATCCAAGTGATTATTCTGTATGTCTTCTCAATTAATTCATTTTTTGCCTGAACAACAGTGCAGAAATTGTCTGGCAATTTAATGCATTGCGTATTTGGTTGAAGTTCTGTTCTATCGTTTCTAATATCTAGCAATTGTTCGGAAAACATTTGTGCCGATGGATCATTTTCCAGTTGTATGAGCATGTTTATGGTTAGTCGAGGTATTTCGACACTTCGCCATAAGAACGATTGTTTTAAACATGCGCTCATCTCATCGGCGAAAGTAGAGCGAGGAATGACTGGAGTACATTCTCTAGAAAACAATATAGATATACGGTTCAGAAAATTTCAAACAAATGTATTCATAACTTTTTCAGTTATCATTGTCATCGTGCACACATGCGTAAAAAGCAGTTTTAAGAAAAACGCATTTAAAGTTTAAATCATTGTACCTTTACATTAAATTACCTATGTGGTAGGCTAAAATTCCCCAAATTTGTATGCTGCACTTTCATTAACTTCATCTTTGACAAATTTTCTTTTCTTTTTAGATCTATTTTTTCTGGGCAGTTTTCACACTACATGACGAATGTCATCTTGATTTATCTGCTCTTCATCAAGTTGAGCAAACCCTTTCAATGTATTTTTTCCTACTTGCACATCAGCTGCATTTAAGACTTCAAACAAACCTTAAAACCTTTTATTAAATTGTATGACGGCCAAGTAACACATCAATCAATAACTCCCGAGACTAACCCAGAGATGGCGCTCGTAGTAAACCAGTAACCAGGTCTTTCTAGAGTATTAACCTTTGCTTGAAACGTGTCAAAATTTTAAGTCGATCGGACCAGAAACAGCTGAGTTATCGAGGTTGGAGTAAAGTCGTTTTGTAGTTTGCTTAAAAAATGGAAAAAACCGAGTTTCGTGTTCTGATAAAACATTGTTTTTTAAGGGGTAAAAACACCGTGCAAGCGAAACAATGGATTGAAAAATGTTACCCGGACTCTTGTCCATCAAAAGTAACGATTTGTCGGTGGTTTGCCGAGTTTAAACGTGGTCGTACCGACACAAATGACGCGGAACGCTCGGGTAGACCTGTGGAAGCCGTTACACCGGAAAATGTGAGTGAAGTGACAAAAATTATAATGAAAGATCGTAAAGTGAAGCTCCGTGAGATTGCTGAGATGACACAGATATCATATGGAAGTGTATTTACTATCCTTCATGAAAAATTGAGCATGAAAAAGGTTTTTTCCAAGTGGGTGCCGCGATTGTTTTCGATGGAGCAACGAGTCGATGATTCAGAAAGCTGTTTATCGCTATTTACTCGCAACAAAAAAGATTTCTTGCGAAAAAAAAAAAAAAAATTTTTGGGGGGGGGAAATATTTGGAAAAGCGTTGGAACGATTGTATCACCCTAAAAGGTGATTAACAAAAGGTGTTATGTTGATGAATAAAAAAAAATTTTGCAAAAAAATGTTGTTTTCAATGTTAGTCTCGGGAGTTATTGATTGATGTGTTAGTTGCCTAATCGTAAAGTTTGCAACTCTCTCAACGAAAACTTTTTCCGGTATAAATTTCCACAAAAGGCCATTAAAACTTTCACCTGCATTTTGTGTTTTCCCATGAAAACATTTATTCAGTAAATTATTGCTGCATAGTTTCATATAATGAAGTTTAATGATGTTTATAATGAAGTTTAATGATCAGGACAATTTTGGGTAGTCTTTTACCAGTGTCATTATATTACCAGTATTTCGAAGCCTTGAACCCACACGCTTTTGAATGTGTCCTATACATTCAAACTTTGTGACATTTTTTTCACCATAAATATTTATAATCGAATCAAAACTATTTGAATAACCATCCCCATAAAAATGCCCATAAGATTTTAATTTCCTCATGTGAGTTGATCTTTCAAACATGCAACAGAAACCAATGGGTTCTATAGCACCGGATGACCCCACGTTTCACACACTTATTAATAATTCTACCTTCAGGATTTTTTTTTGACAAAAACTGCACATTTTTGACATAGTTTCAATGTCCAGCACTTTGCCAATATCTATGGATATGGCACTAATACATTCATTCAGAGACAGTCCTCTTCGCTTCCATGTTCCATCGACGCCGCACTGAACAATTTCATCAAAATTGTTTTTCTGGTGAATCTCAGTGGCAGCTTCATTCATAATTTCATGTGCCACATTACTGGAAACAATCTCCGACTTTTTTTCAAGTAATCTGTCAGCTGTCTTAGATGGAATATTCAAATTCTTCTTCAAAATACAGCTTTTTTCAAGCAAAATTCTATTTCCAATAATCCTCAAGCCAAAAACAAAAGCAAGGTTGATGCTGTGCATTTTGTTCACTTTTGGAGATGTACATAAGTAGATGGAATATTCACAGTTTGAACATTTTAGTAATAAATAAGATGCTTAGCCAAATACTGATTTTCCGAAACACTTTATACCATTTTGAAAACACTTAGGACAATTAAATGAGGAAATAAAACCATTTAAAGTTTTAAAATTAATTACTATGTCATGATCTTTATTTTCTAAATTATCAATTGGTTTTGAATGTGACTGAAGTTTTGATTTACTTACTGTTGTTGTAATACATTTATCAGTGTTCTTCTCATCCACATTCCTGACGTAACGGTTTCCTTTAAACTTATATTTTCGAACAGAACTTCGATTTTTCCTATTATCCAAAACTTTTAATAAAATACTAATGCTAACTAATAAAATCAAAAATATCTAATTAAAATTAATTTCCATCAAAATCAATCCCAACATTTGAAATTGAAATGAGTACTATTATAAACACAGTTTAAGCGTTGTAAACACAATATTGTTGCCAAACGTTTTGAAGAAATTGGGTGTTGCCAATCGATAGATCCTAAAAGCACAAATTAAACAAATAATGTGCAATAAAAATACCGTGACTATATATTAAGATAAAAACTACCCTATCCCTCAAGTTGGACCAAACTACACAAAGTGTGCAAAATTTTATTAAAATCGGTTCATTAGCTTAGGAGTTCACCGCGGACAAACAACGTGACACGAAATTTTTATACATAAAGATGTAGGATTTTCCAGCTAATTATCAAAGTATTAATTGTATTTTCAGATGTATAGTAAAACCAGTTGCTCGATAGATGGCCCCACGAATCGGCGTCGTGTGATGGCTCACCCAGCGCCCTTATTCCTGAACACAACTGAGCGACTTTTAATTCTCTCTCTCTTTTCGCTCTTCTCTCCTCCTCCGCTTTTCTCCCGATGAAGCTGAATTCCGAAAGCCAGCGCGCGTTCCAATGCCCATCGCCATTATGGGACACAATTGGATAGCCATCTATCTTTATCAGAAGAATTGGTCCTCTTAATAGAAATAACCTGTATATAGTAGATTTGTAGATATTTTCCCTTCTCTCCTTCTGATAAACGAAGTAAAACAACTTCAAGCTTCATCAATTGGTACGAAGTCATCATAGAATTTGATAATAGAATTACTCCCTTAGACAACCATAACTTTGCTTAAGAGCCTACTAGTATAGATTCAGGATGTACAATCCTCGCTTCTCTCTCTCTCTCTCTCTCTCTCTCTCTATATATATATATATATATATATATAGATAGATAGATAGAGAGAGAGAGAGAGAGGAGAAAGAGAGGAAAAACTCCTCTGAACGAGCTCTTTTCTCAGGCAGGTGAAAGACCTGGCACAGCACCAAAGCAGGTTGAGGAATTATTATTATGAGGTAATGATTAGAATAAATGACTCCGAACTAGAATGGGTCGCTCCGACTGGAAGGTTTTTGGTTCTTCTGTCCGTTCCGTAATCGATTTCCACACCCAAATGGAATAAAAAACTGATTCGTTTTCCATTTGATTGTACCTTTTAATTTTCTAGATAATTAATTTTTTTTTTTTTTTAATTCATGAAATAATTTTAAAATTCTAAAATTTTTATTAGATGTTATTTAGAAATCACAAAAAGCATTTATATGAAGTGCGCAGTAATATATAAAATTTTTAATTGCATTTATAACTCCCCCAAAGAATATTTGTGACTGTAAACATGTATTTTTAAGGCTTATGATGTAACACTAATTACTCGAAGATATTTTGCTACAGCAGGTTTATATGTGATCAAAATCAAATATTTGTATGTGTATTAATGAAAAGAACACACACAACAAACACGCAGATATGATACACTATTTATGAAGAATGTCTAAGGAAAAATATAGTGTAATGTATCAAATATGCCTAGAAATGAAGACACTGAAAATGCCATGGAAACAAGAGTAATAAAAGACTAGCTTAGGACAAACAGGTGAAGTTACACATATTCGACGGGGATCTAAATAACTACTTGCTTTTTCGAATCAATTCTAAAAGAGCGAGAACACCCGAGTCAGCAGTCTCCCGGTAATCTGTTATTTGTTGTTCCGAATTATTCAGAGACGTTTCTCCTTCCTCCCTTCCCAAGTGTGAGGCAATTAAATAACGAGACTGGCGTGTAAAACATTTTACTTTGATGTTATTTATATTTATTTATTATCACCTTCAATATACTCCCTTCCTCTACCCCTACAACTCTCCATGCGAATCTTCCATTGTTCGGAGCAGTGCTGGAAGACTTCAGTCAGCACCTTCAGGACTCGTGCCTCTTTCTCTTTTACGGCTTCAACGGACTCAAATCGTGTTCCTTTTAATATGGATTTCACCTTAGGAAACAGATAGAAGTAGTGAAGATCTGGCAAATAACGCCGATGATCTAACACTGGAACGTTGTACTTGGCTAAATACTTCTAGGCAAACAATGTGGAATATGCCGGCGCATTGTCTTGGTGGAAAAATTTGCCGTGCGGATACTTTGTCAGTTCCTACAGCCTCAGCAATCGCACGAATACTTAACCGATGGACGGATAGATCCAGACAAACATTTTTTTTTATATTGTCATCCATTTTTGACGTAGGAGGGCGACCCGGGCGTGAATCATCTTCAATGTCTTCTCGGTCATATCGAAAACGCTTAAACCTCTCAAAAACATATGCATGCGGTAAACATTCATTACCATACTCTTCTTTCCATAAATGATAGGTTTCAGAAGCGGGGTTTTTTCCCAAGTTTCATGTGAAATTTCACAACAAATCGTTGCTCACTTATCATTTTTTCCAGCGAAACAGAAAAATGCGAATGAAGGCTACGGCTATACAAATTTGTTTATATAAGTGAGAGGCACTGCATTCAAAACAGAAAGCTACGCACTAAACAGCTGTCGGTCGCTGGAGTTTGACGTATGCGTACTTTTTCTGTAGCAGCGTCGGTCTCGTTATTTAATAGTCAAACCTTGAATACCCTTCAAAAACACAATGTGTTATAGAAAGTTGACAGCCCCGGAAAAGCTTGAAGATATTGTATGTATTTTCCCCCATTCAGAGGCTAGCTCTCGTACTGGAAGCAAGCAAATGTTTGATGCCTTGATTCAATTGAAGTCCCGCTGTGTAGCCGGGGCTGATGCACGTTAAATCTGTCGATGCCGAAAGTCCTCCCGTTGGCGTGGTGTGGAAGTTGAGAGAGGAAGTGCCACCTCAGGTATCCTCTTCTTCACTTCACTGAGGTTCCAAATTACGAGGACCATCACCAATAGCCCTCGTGTCGTTTCTAGAGCGTCGTTAACGAAATCAAACCTAACTAAATCATTCTTTTTTACTCTTCCGGATGAACTATTTTGCATTCAAATAGATCAGAAGTTTTCATCCTGGGTTCGGCGGAACCCTAGGTTTCTCTGGAACTTTGACTGAGGTTCCGCAAGAGATCACTATTTGCTTAATCCAAGTCCTAAAAGTTAAGCAATATTTTAATTTATATAAAAGATTGAATTCTTAAAGGCAGTTTGCTTGTAAAAATAATTATGAATAAATAATTTATAGACAAATTAAAATCTAAATTTTCATAAAAGTCACGTGCTTCAAATACCTTAATCGAGACGCATTAGGTCACATATTAGTCTCCATTTTTTGGCTCGGGTGAAAAGTCGCCTACTTATTTGGCCACTTATTTCACTATTTTCAAGTATTTAGTTAAACTGACTCCACTCTTTTAAAATTGAAATTTTGAGCAGATTGTATTTTGAAAGATAATATTGAGTGCTTTTCTAATTTACATAATATTTTAGTGAATGGTAACTCTACTCCCGATAAAAATGTAAAAATTAGCATGGTCCTACATTTATCAGATCTGCAAAAAATATTTCTTGGAATTTTCTCTGTTCAAAAAGAAGAATTATCCTGGATCCAAAATCCTTCTCAAGACTGTGACTCCTCCTAATTCCCAATAAGAGAAAGAGAACAACAAATTGATATATCGACCGACCCTAAATTGAAATTAAGTTTTAGTCAAGTTGATATTATGCATTTTTGGATTGATATTAGAAAAGAATATCCTGAAATTGCCAAAAGAGAGAGAAATATCTGATATCATTTGTTTCAACCTATGTATGTGAAAAATCTTTCTCTTTGTACGCTGTGATAAAAACTAAACACAGAAACAGATTGGATGCTGAAGATGACATTAGATTGCAGATTTAAACAATTATTCCAGACGTAAAATACTTTACAATAATAATCACAGACAAGTTATAAAAAAAATTCTATTTATTAATTTGTTAAAATTTAAAATATTATTGCTTTTGTTTTTTTATTCATAGAATATATTTTAGAGCCCCCTCCTCCCCAAAACATACTCATTAGCTATTGTAATAAAATAGAGATGCAATAATAATTTTGTAAATTTGAGTACGATAAAGCTTTGATATCCTATTTTGTTCTCTTTGATCAAGAGGTTCCTACAAGATAATGGTAAATTCAAAGGACTCCTCAAGGTTATAAAGGTTGAATACCCCTGAAATAAATAAAATAGAATAGATCTGAGGACAGTGGTATTAATTCCATAGGATTAACATTACGTTCATGAAATCAAAATGGCCGGTAGACGGAAGCCTTAAACAAGGTTACTCATTTAGAATTTTATTTTTGCATATACTCTGCAAATTAAAATAAAACACATTTATATATTATTTTGTGTGTTTTAGCAAGAGTATAATAGTTTTTCATTACATATCAAAGCATTAGAAGCGGAAATGTTAATTTTTTTCTATAAAAATATACATATTAATATTTCTCTTGCTTAAAATTCGCAATATACTATACGGTATAAAAATAATTTTAAATTCTTTTTTACAAGTACTTAAATAAGATATTTTTTTTCTGAATATGTAAATAGTATATAAAAAATACTCGCAATAAGAAATTACCAAAAGATGTTTTATTTTCACAATCCGCTGATAAAATTAGAAAATAATGTTCTATTTAGTATAAGTTTAATTGAAAACATAATTTTTTTCCCGAAAAATTCTGCCGATTTGATTTTTCCTAAGATATATGTAATAATAATCATATGTAATAATTATATAGCGATTAATTTATTAGAATATCATAGAGATTTTGTTTGAGGAATCTAAAGAACAAGTGGATCTAACAAGTTAAAGAACAGTTTTTAAAAGCAATGATTTTTTTCATGAGGTCATCCTTGTTTTAATTAAAATAAACTTTTACT
>BMAW01034046.1:0-29312 GCA_019974015.1 Nephila pilipes
ATGTTGTGCGCTGGATTTCAGTTACGGCTATTGCTTCTCATGATTCATGGGCTTAGAGTCTTGTAATTTTGATCTTTTTCAGCTTCTTTGTTCTAGGGAGGTAGAAATTAGAAAGAGATCTGACAAGTGTGGAAGTTTTAGTTCGTCTATTTGAGTTGGCAATTTTGTGGTTAAAACCAAGTTCAATTAATTCTTCTTGGATATCTTCCATCTGTGTCCCACATTGGAGTCTTTCATTCATCCAGTTGGACGTTCTTGCCCAGGTTTATGACTTGGCTGTCTGCTGTTTCGGTTTGTCTGAGATATTTGGTTGAAGGGCATGATATTGTTCGAGAATGTTAAATATGGTTTAATATACTCGAAGTTTTGTTGTTCTTAAGGTTTCATAAGCTAAAGTGGTTCTTTCAGTTGTTGCCTGTGGTTTTGAAAGTTTTAGCATTATAGGTGGGGTATTGGTTTATTAATCATTTCTTATCTGTTATTTTATTCTATGTTTCTTCTTGGATTGTTTGAGACTCCACCAATCATTTTGGAATTTTGGGTTTTAATTTATTGGTTTCTAAATTATTTGAGAAAATGTTCGTGTCAATTTTCTTTTGCTTATTTTCTAATTGGTGAAGGTTTGAAACCTTTCATTATCAAATGGTGTTTGACCTTTTGGTGATTGGAAGTTGTAGGGGCAGCCTGGGCATGGGGCCGGAAAAGAGATACTCACCCTCTGCCTCTTCTTTTGCTTCCTTGGCTATCAGGTAGTCGCTCTTTATAAAGTCACTGCGATCCATATATCTGTTCTCTTGACGCCTGGGTGGGCGCGTCCTCATGTTGCATTTTCAGTTCAGTCTTAGTTCATCAGTCTCAGGAGTCGCAGTTTCTCCTGGGTTGTGGTGATGAAGACTTAATTGTTGCATTCCATTTCAGTAGCATTATCAGGTTATCTCGTTCCAGGTCGTCGGTGTAGGAAAGTTGTCACCTTCGCACAACGCGAAAGTGCTGCCGAACAGTGAATCTTTATGTTAGGTGCCTATAATGAAGGGAAGAGCGTCAGTCATCAGATCTCATTCACGAATTAATTGGCTACCTTCATGTGTAGAGATCTCGGCTTTACTTACTTAGGAGACTAAGGCGAAACGCAATTTCATTGCTTCAATGGAAGAGTCGTGACCCACTATTAGGCTAATTTTCTTTCGATAATAGTTTCAAATTATTTGAATGCATTTTATTCCATGTGTGATAAACGTAAACTTGTGTATTCACGAAAATCTCAATCGTTATTTAACGGAGATGTTACAATCAGGGTTTTCACATAAAACGATACTCGCCACCCTTCAGCAAGAAGATGGCTTGCTGTATTTCGACCCTGAAGCAGATTCACCCAATCAGAAGAAGTAACCTAAAACAATTCTACGATGAAGTAGTGAAGCCGCGTGGAGTGAAAGAGTTGTCTAAAATTATTAGTGAGATTCAGCCAGCTCGCACTAATTCTTGGGCAAATTGGTGAATTGTTAAAACTTTCCTTGTAATCAATGGTCTTCCTAAAATAAATATCTAGGCATTCAGGCTAATAGAAATCAACTGAGATTATAACTAAAATATTTGGTTGGTTAAAGCACTTTGGTTTGTTTAAAATACAAATATGCAGTGTCTTGGCGGTCTTTTTCGTAATTAGTGCCTGACCGAACAAACCTGCTACTGTGAGTTCATGAGGCAATCACATTGCAAAATAATTATGTATTAATATCATCAAGTAAACAGTTCATATTTATTGTACAGTTGTACTTATTTCCACCATTCTTCTGAGACTTTGTTTTGCTTGCCTATCCTTTCTTCGAACATGATAAGCGTTACCAGATCTATGCAGGTTGTATTATTCTAGAATATATAATAGACTAATTTGGAATCGTGATATATGTCATAACAAACTAGATTGTGTCTGCTGTTCAACTTGAAGTTTCCTATGCTAGTTAACATATATCTTGTACTTATCCTCTTTTATTTCGATTAATTAAGTTATCTTTGCCCACATAATTTTATATTCTGGCAGGAAATAATCTATTTTCTTTTATGTATCTGTGTCTTATTCTACTGCAATGGATATATTTATTTGTAATAAATATTACATTGATAGAGTTATCATGTGATCGTGACGTCATGAATTAATTGTGTGCATTAATAAAAACCAGACAAATAGAGGTAATTACTTTGTTATCTATCTATATATAGCGAAATACCACTGTCAGCTCTCGCGTGCTCTCAAGACTACCTGCATTGACTTGAGTGCTTATGGGTCATTCATTTTGATGTAGATGCTCATTAAAGAACAGATTTGGGAAGTCTTATCCAAATAATTTTCATCCAACATTTATCCTCTTATCAGCTCAATTCATAGTACGGCGACATCAAAATGATACTCATGGCCTCTAAAATAGATATTTTTAAATGTGTGCATTGTCACCATTCAGTTCACTTGTTGAGATTTGTGACGAAATAGAAAAAGCCTTATCATTTCTTTTAAACACTGGTGGAGGTTGGCAAGATTTGGTGAAGAAGAGGCTCTGCTATTTTGAAGTTTTGTATAGAAATAAAGGAAACATATATTGCTTGATACAGAAATAAATCATTTGAATCTCAGGGGTTGTTTGAAGATATGGTTACTCCAAACTTAGATTTGAAAATTACTAATTATTACTTTACAGTAGCACTGAATAGTACCATTTGCCTGGAGGGGACATCTTCCATGCATGAGACAGAACTCTGGACTATGACCGCCACATAAGATGTTTTGGACAGTCCGACATTTTTAAGTTGCAGTCTTGATCCTAAATGGTCAAATAAAAATCATCTTGAGGAAAGGGACAAAATCATATGGTAGACACGATGCCATTTACCGAAGTTCATTTAGTAAACTTTGCAATTGAATCTTCTGACAAGGGAGTTGCATCTTTGGCAATGCCTAGGTCATGGCTATCATGTATACCGTGAATGGAATTATATGGGTATTTTTAATTTTAAAAATTTTCTCATATATTTGAAAACTTGTGGATATATATTGAACAATCAATTCTTAAAAATTTTCGTTACTAGTTTTCATTAATATTTTAGTGAAATTTTCTTTGATATTTTATACAAGTTACAAATATATTATCAAATCTACAATCAGCGAAGCAGAAGCAGGTATCAAGCTATCTCTCATCATCAATCCTTGGTAAACTTTAAAAATAATTTTATATTGAACTTATTATCTGTTCAAGCAATTCTAATTCTTTAAAATCTAAAACAATTAAAATGTATAGTATCAAATCTTGCATTAATTTCATATAAATGATATAAATATCAAAATGTTTCAATTCATTTTAGGTTGCTTTCTTGCAATGGAATTCATTACGTAATATTCTTACAACATATAAGAAAAATTTAAGGAGAATTTGGGCAACATTCCTAAGTATATCAGAAATCTACAGTTTAATTGACATATTTATATTTTGTTTTCAGTGGTGTTACTATATAACTTTAAATATTATTTGCCCTTTTATTTCTGAAACAACTAGATCAGTTAATGATGAATGTGATATTCCTGTTTAGGAAACTCTATGGTGAGACAAGGTAATAGTATTTTCTTCGTTCTAAACATTCAATTTACAAATGGATTACTACATTAATGACAGATATTATTTAAAAATTAAAAATGTATGATGAATAATCCAGACTATTGCTCAGAAGTACCAAATAATTATATTTTTATCAAGATATGAACAATAGAGCGTATATACTCTAATTATAAGAAATAATACTATATCTTAAAATAAAAACAGAAAACTTTATGAACTCAAAATTAAATTACATAAATATGAAGTAAACAAACTATACCCCACAATAAGATAGCATGCATACCTATAAAGTAAACAAAAATTAAAGTTACTCCAAAGAATATAAGATGTTTGTTTTCTAGAACTACAGATTACTCAAGTGAAACAAGAGGATGTTGGGACAAGTCTGAATACTAGCATTAAGCGAAGAAAGAGATGATTCAAGGAAGTATATGAAAAATGAAAGTATTTGATAAGAAGGGTTGAAATATGAAGTTCTATACCACACATTGGACATGTTTGTTTATAGCTGCGTATGGTATGAAATGATCTCTTATGAATTAGACTCTGGGCTGAATCCGCTGGAGACTTGGCCAGCTCCTCCCATAAAGATAAATAAGCTTCCAGACTCTTTTGTGAATCTGTTCGAAAGCAAATCTTATGACGATCTTTAATTCTCCTAAAACTCTAACTCTGGTATATAACCACTTTAATGGACGTCTTTTAGGTTTCAATATTCTGGGTTTTGAGATATTTATTAACTTTTTCGCTTTATTGAAAAACATTTCATTCTTTTAAAAATCTAGATACAATAATATGAAATACTCACAAAAAAGTGCATACATTGAAGTAAACTTATTTAAACTTTCCTGAATGTGGTAATTCTTTCAATATATAACTAGCAATAACTTTCCATCTTGGAACCATATTCAGCTCATGCATTTAAAATAGTCTGTGATATCGTTGGTGATGTGATACAAATCTAATGAAATCATTAAAAGTATAATCGATTGTACTCTTTAAAGTGTATTCTTTGCAATTAAAAATAAAAGTTTCTACTTAGCAATTGATGACGTTCGATTTGACAAACCTCTGTACCTTCAGATGAAACAAGAGTTATTGCACATTTTGATATATCTTATATGGGATTGTGTGAAAATTTTAATTTCTGTTTTAACTTCTGCGCATCCATGTACCATATATGCTACAAGAAATAAGCGGTTATTCCGATCCAACGTGTAACGTAGAAAACCAACTGCTACTTTTTTTTAAGCATTTTTCTCATATTACAACGTGAATTTATACGGGAGCATTATATTTTGCATTCAAATGAACCTGAAGACGTCATCATTTTATTTATTCATTCAACCAATATTACTGGCTTAAAAGAAAAAAAAGGGACCGTTCATCCTGAACTGCGAGGTGTGGAACTTTATTCTAAATATTCCATTGATTGCTGAAGATTTTTTTTTTTCTTTGCTTGCTTTTACCGTTTTTCTGTGCGACTGAAAGAATTGTATGTATAAGATAAATTAAAAGCTAAAAATAAAGAATATGTTAAATTAAATTTAATTTCAAAACACCAAATTAATGAAAATAGTAAAGTTTTTTGAAAGAAAAAAGATGAAACAATTTACTCTCTGAATTTCGACTATTATTTATAAACACTCGACTCCTTTTTTTTCACGGTAGATACATTCCTTAGAAAACCGTGCAAAAAAATTCCTGTAAAAAATACATGCGACTTATGGTAAATTTGAGGATATGTTCCCCAACTTTACAAGATCGTGTAAAGGCCGAAACTAAAAAAGGATCCTCTTTGAAAATGTTAAAGTATACTGTAAGAATTGACTTTCAAAAAAATCAATCCTTTACTTTTATCAGATTCTAAAGAATTTTTTTGACAGTGTGTGTTTCTGTTGCTTCTTGCACGAGAGAGAAGCTTTTAAAAATTATTGATTAAAAAGCTATTTTTGATCAACACTGAGCTAAATAAGACTTCACAGTTTAGTAATCCTTTCCATTGAAAATAGAATTGATAAATGCATTAATTTTGATGAAGCTGTAAAAACAGTTTCAGAAATCATTATTTGCAAAAAGCAGTTTTAGCTTTTTTTTTTTTTTTGTAACGGCTGAAAAGTTAAAAAACATTTTTTTTTAAAGACATTAAAAATGGCGGATTAATAAGCTTTTTTAAATATATTTTTTTAAAGTTTTTTCTTTATAGTCTTCAGATTTTTTTTTTATTTTCCAAAACATTTTAATTACTCAATTTTAATAAAATATTAATTATATATTTGTTTTGCCATTTTTTATGGAGATCATTCCATTAAAGGGACCTGATGGAAATTTCTGCTCCGGGCTTCAATGTTTGCCTGCCGCTACATTTACGGTACATACCTTTGTGTATTAAGGTTCTTCATTAATACGGTTTTTACATAAGTATCTTTCCTTTCATTTCTTTAATTATGAAAAAAATTGTTTGGCTGAAATACGTGTATGTATAATGCAGTTCTATGTATAATGATATGTGGTTGTTAAACTCGTGCGTTTCGTCACAGAATTCACTCTCGATGTGGTTTATGAGAAATTATCATTTGTGTGTGTGTGTGCTTATCTTAAATAAGTCATACTTCTTCGAAGAAATTATCCCTGACCAATCTTAGTTTTTCTAAATAGGTATTTTTGTTTAATTATTATGCACATAATATATTGTTCTTTTGATGAAAATTATATTGTACAGTATCAGTAACATTTCCAGAAAAAAATCGACAGGAGGGAGAAGGCACAAAATGACGTGTTTTATATATATATATATAGCTTGCTCTCCTGCTATCTCTTCGTTGGTTATCAAATTACTTTCAAAATGTAGATTTTAATATCCTTCCTATTTCTAAATCATGTAATATGGTGGCGTCAAAAAATATTATCATAAAACTACGCAGAAACTTATACAGAAAATATATCGACTCGATACTGACAATTTGGTTGGGATTTTCTGTTCAATATATTTGATTTTGTAGGAACTTTAAATTGTTATAGTGGGTGAAGGGGAGAAGCATGCGCCCCAGGGCCCACACTCTGGATCTGCCACTGATTTTAAAGGAAAGAAATAAATGGCTCACAAGTACCAAACTAAACCATAATGGTATATTCTGTCAGGTTTCACTTCTTTGTTGCTGTCACTTCACTTCTCAGGTTTCACTTCTTTGCTTGTCACTTCTTTGTTTGTTGGGAATCAATAGTTCCATTTTCGGTTTCCGAATTTTTGGGGTTATTTTCACCTTCCATATCTGCTTTATAATCGTTTACTCTTTTTGACCTTAATAACATTAATTAACACTTAAATGACATAACAAACAATCAAGTTTAGAATTATGTACATCATATGATATAGTGCTTTTCACAAAACATTCAAAACCATTTAATTAATTTTTTAAAATATGTCAACTTTTTATATTTCATAAAAACTAAGTATCAAAAATTAAACCAATAACAATTTTAATTAAAAAAAATATCAGGCAATTCCATCATCACATGTTTTTAAAAAAATACTACATAAATTTTATAATTTCCTTTCTGATATGCTTTTATAGCATTAAAAGCGACAAATCAGTTTGACTTTCTCAAAAAAAAAATATGTGAAACATTAAAAAGGTGATACCACAGATGTTTAAATTTTACTACATATCGAATTCTAAATAAAACAAAACACAATTGTGATTAAATTCTAAAATTTTTCCCATTTTAAAATTCATATCAGAACCAAGTTAAAGAAATTTCAGTTAAATATCAAAAATGGATATTCGTAAAATTCAAACAGCATTCTGTTCATAAGAAAAAGAATATTGCAAAGAAAAACTTAATTAATTCGAGTTTTACTTCAAAAATTGTGAAAGAAAAAATTAATGTATATTAAATCCGAAAGAGTCACTACAGATGAATTCAACAGTTCAATCACTTACTTCAATAGTTATTCAATAATAGATGCTGTAATAACTTTAAGATATTCCGAAGACAGAATGGAATAGGATTCAGCAAATTAAAATTTCTTAGCGGCGGCTGGAAGGATCCAGAGGTGCTCTTTCTTCTTGGTTGTAGATGTATCATTTTGTGAGGATTTGTAGTTGAGGATCACTTTGCTTTCCTTTTATAGTTGAGGATCACGCTACTTTCTTGGTCTGTTTTAGGTTGCTTCTCGCATTTACGCCACTCATATGCCGTGTTCCTCTTGCAGCAACATGCCATTCGAGGGGCATTAGAATCCGTGGTCATGCTGTTTATGATTCCTGCGAGCGCCCAGGAGAAGTTAAATGAAGTCGAAGCCGGAAAAGCCGAAGAAATACACGGTCCTTTCACGTTCCCTTTTTTTATCGATGCTTTTGCAATTATTACGTAAGTTGAAGGCCACTCTCTTAAGTTCCATTGGGGTTTTAGCATAGGGAATCCTGCCGGTTTACTGAAATGTATTTACTTGAGGACATTTAATCATTCCGTCGAAGGCAGTTGTAAACAGTATTTAATCAATGAGGAATACGAGTCACCTTCAAGTTCAACTATTCTTTATTTTAGATAAACGCTGCGCAAGGGTCGGATAAAAAAAGAAGTTACATTTTAGCAGTTTAACCGCACTGCCTGCTGCAATGGCGAGACGGCATTTAAAAATGAAAGTTTAAAGTATAATGATGGCTAAGGATGTGAGTTTCATGACTAGCGATTTTCGAGTCCTGATTCTAACCAAGAATACACCTGTCCCTCGATTTACTCGGTTAATTGGTTCCTGAGAAAACCGTGTAAAGCGAAAATTAAAATTTTTGTATGAAAAACCAAATGTTACCAAATCAATGAATTAAAATTATGCGGAATTTGACAGTTTGACAATTTTTTTTATTTGAATATAAAATGCCATGTAAATCGAAAACGTGTATATCGAGCACCGTGTAAATCGAGGGACGGGTGTAGTCACATCTAACACAAGGAGCATGCAGTTTAATGTGTCGTTTTCATTTATCTAACCTTAGTTCAGGATTATGAAGTTGGTTGTCTAAAATCTTGTTAGAGTAGGTTTAGACAACTACTCTAGTACGACGTTAATGCGATGCAGTGACTATGTAATGAAAACACAGTCCTTTGAACACATGCGGTAATTTCTTGTTTTACTCTGAATTTATGTTCTCACAGATGCGCAAACCTGGATCTTTGCCTACTTAATTTCTCAGAAATTTCAGTCAAAAAAGCGCGAGCTATAAATTTCTGGTAGGTTTTTTTTTTTTTTTTTTTTTTAATCTGGCGGAGTTTCCGTTTGTGCCTTAAAAGACCATGCACACCAATTTTTACAACTCTTGACATATTTTAAGCTTTTTCTATATCATTTATTTCCCGCGCTCCTTTCATTCTCCTGCCGGAATCCCCATCACTGCATCATGTATCCCCAGCGGAGGTGAATGAAAAAATTCTTCAGTATTCAGATGTCGCGAGACTGTATCCACTGTATGTAACGAGTATAACTTAAAATAAAATGTGGATTTGAAACATGACTCATTTATTTCAGATAAAAAATTATGTGACCTCTCTCTCTAACTATATGCATTGACGAAATAAAATGAATAAAATGTTATTAGCCTATTAACTTGTGACGTTGGGCTATTCGCGATTTTCCCTTCACTAACCATGGGGACTTGAATTGAGATTGATTGCGATTGATGTAGATTGATTGTGATTGAGATTGATTGTGATTATAGATTGATTGAGATTGATGATCTTTAGTTAAAATTAATAATCCCAGAAGCTGAGTTAATACAACATACGATGTTGAGAATGTCAACTCCCGTTCTGGACAATCTAGAAGCCCGCAAACCGGTCTCAAAAATTAAACTTCTTTAAGTACTAACACAATATGAAATGCGCCATTTAAATGAAAATAGTGAGTTAATTTAAAATCGGAGAAATAATTTTTATTAAAAAATCATCATCATAAGCGAATTAATACTCTTGATCCACATAACATAAAGCATGTTAGAGATAAGCAATTCCAGAATATCGCAAACCGTAATATTGATAGTCACCAAAACTTTCATCTCTCTCCATTAGCTTTAAATTAATTATCGGTAAAATCGTTGGAGACTTTCAATAAATTTAAGTAGAAAATTGAAAACGTCAATTACAATCTGTGAGAAGATCACGGAAACTGCCGAAACAGTTCCGATATTTTTTGAATAACCAATATCAATCTATTAATCAAAGTTTTCCATCTGTCTCTAGTCGTAATGCTCAAGACTTCAGTCACTCTATTGGAAGGGGTTCGAGAACCACTAACTACAGAAAGTTTGCCAATTGGCATGATCATGGGACCCAAGAGCAACAAAGAGCTGATCGCACGATGCAAGGTTACAATTTAGCTGATGATACGACACAACTGAATGTGCCACCTCATCGCAGTATGAGTGTCTCTACTTCAGTGTCACCAACAAATAACTACAGCAAAGGCCTGCAATGAAGAAGCGGAGTTCATCCACAAGAAACCGACCATGGAGTGTCACAACCAAACCACAAGGATCTTCAAAGAAGCAACCTCAAGTGATGCCTTACATTCCAAAGGATGTACAACAAGAGGCCAGATTTCAGCTTGTCCGACCATCTATACAGAGGTTCTTCAACAAGATTATTGTTAACAAACGGAAAGTCTAACGGGAGAGGTATCGTTTCTTTAAGCGGAGATGGACCCCAGAAAGATTTTAAAGTCAAGTGTAAGATAGTATTATTCTTTATTATTTCCATTTGATGAGATGTTAAGATATTTTTATCAGAACAAGTCTTTGGTTTTTCGCCTTGAATTCCGATGCAGTCAAACCTACTTTGACTCTTGCTCCACTAAATGCAACGGACATTCATTTGTAGCTAAAAAAATTTCAAAACTGTAAATCCCTAAATTGGTGATTTTTCCAAATGGAAAGTAGTGAATATTGGTATAAAATTAGATTTTCAAAATTTAAACATTCGTTAAAGCTTAACAATTATTTGAGCATTGACTTATTTTGTAAAAGTAGCTGTCTTGTTATTTGTTGTTCATAAATTATATATACAGTCATTTCACAATTCTATTTGTATGGTATACATCTGGTCACCTCGTGGTGTAGTTAGGGATCGCGACTACTATTAACACTTAGCGCTGCGTTAAGTTCGCATTTTGTATTGTTCTGTCCTTTGACCAGATCGCGTCGGTTCATTAGTTGTTTATATATTATGTGATAGATGTGATACAATTGAATGAAGGATAAAGTTTATTAATGTAGGTGGTGATTTGAATGACGTATAGCGCAATCCATTTCAGGGTACCAGACCCTGATGATTTCATCGTTAAAGTGGGCCGAAGTTTTCCTTATTCTCCGGCTCAGATCCAGACATAGAAGACTAGAAGTTTAAGATTGTTGAGTAAAATTTATTGTTATAAAAATTCCCGGTACACTCGAATTCTTTGTGAGCTTTCTTTGAATTTCGCCTTAGATTAGCCATTTAGTAAGGAATTAAAATCATGAATACACGGGTAACTTAAGATTTAGGAAGTTTCTACAGTAGTTCCATAAAAGCATCCAGAGATATAACACCTTTAGATTAGACCTTTTGATTAATTGAAATCGTAATTTCCCCCTGGGTTATTGAACCCAACAATAAATCACGTTTCATTCCTGGGGTGGAGTTGTGACGTTGGGCTATTCGCAATTTTCTCTTCACTAACTTTGGGGACTTTAATTGAGATTAATTGCATGAAATAACAATGAAACGTTTCATTCCCAACCAAAATGAAACGTGATTATATTAATTAGATACAGGAGAAAATAAAGTGAAGTGATTCAGATATAATGATTTAAAAGTAAAGTAAAATTTAGAGGAAAGAGAGAATGTAATTAACTCTGAGTATTGTTCTAACAAGAGGCCGATAGTATCAAGAGTTATTAGCTATAGGCTATTGTTGCCGCAGAGTACTTGTCGGAGAAGGCAATTTGAACAGAAAGTGTTTGGTAAGAATATTTAATTACAGCGATATTTAAATTGGTTGGCTAGCCATACAGTCCAAAGACAGCCATAATATATTATATTATTGTAACTGATAAATATATAGTTAAGTTGCATCAGACTCGTGAGTCTTTGGCGTACTTATTGACTTTTAGAATTAGTTACATTTAAGTAAGCTATGACACTAGAGTCGGATAGAAGTAATCATTCGTTACAGTGGCACCCAACGTTACAAACTCATAAGGCAGACGAATCAAAAGCAAGAAGACTGCAAATCAGGAGTTTTCTTTAGGTTAGATTGAGCATCATGACCCCTACATATTCTAATGATTTTTTCCCTTTGAGGCGGCTTACTATCTTTGGTAATTAAAGGTAATGCGCATCAAAGATACCCTATTAATATCCTTCTCTATTTACAACACTCCTTCATGCGAATCAATTATTACATTTTTTTTTCTTGTCTAGATTACAGTTTAAACAAATAATTGGTGCAGCTTAGCCAAATTTGGCTCTTGAACCAAAATCCTAGCTCTCACTTGCATATGCAAACTAGTTATAAAATCTAACCTTGAATTTATCATATAATTTCGTATTATAGAACAGAAAAAAAGAAGACATAAAATTTGATAGCTAATTTTAAAAGCTTTATCAAAACGCAATATTCTGAGATACTTCATGTAATCTTAATCTATATATATATAAGCGAAATACCACTGACTGACTCATCACGATATCTCTAAGACTATACAACCGATTGACTTGAAATTTGGTACAGTTACTCATTTTGCAATGTAGACGCTCACTAAGAATGGATTTTATGGAATTCTTAACCAAAATGTAGTTATCATCGGTTAATCTTTTCTTACCCATCGGTTATGTCATTTTGGCGACTTTATCGCCAAAAATTACATGACCAACGCCAAACGGAATATATTTTTTTTAAATGTATACTATGTATCGCTACCAATTAAGTTTACTTGCAAGATTTGCGCGTGCGAAATGGAAAAATATCTAATAATTTAATATTGAAGCGCTGATGGATGATTGGCAAGATATTGGAGAAGAGGCTCTTTTTTGCGAAATATCACCAAATATCTTCCACCGCCAAGTCGAAGCATTTCAATGACCTTGCATTGTGAATTTTAAAAAGCTATACTATGGTAACCCCAGCTGATTTCGCTCACCAGCTGATTTCGGTTTTGCTGACCAAACGATTATTTTTTATTGTTGTGCAACCTAGACGTATGTTTTAAATTTATGAGAAAAGTATTTTATTATTAATAATGATTGATAAACTACATTTGTAAATCTAAACGCAATCTAACGAAGATATTGAAGTTGGCTTTTAACAAATGAATAATAACGGTATGTTATTCATGTCATTAATAAAAAAAATAAGTAGCTATCAAAATATTTACTTTGATGTACGCATTAATTGTAACCTAATGTAAATATCATGCAAAAGTTTTGTTTCTGTATTTTGGCAATTTTTAGTTTTTGTTTTCTAGGAAATAAACATTTTTCATTTTTTAAAATAGCTGGATATTTTATTGTTTTCAGAATACAGAATTATTTTTAATGCTATGATTTTTAAGAGCTATTCTGTCTATTCAATTGCAGTTCCAGATATGCTGCTACCGTAAGAGTTATCCTTTTTGCAAAAAGAATAACGTAATACGGGTGACTTTTTGCTAAAATTTTTTATTATACTTCATTTTTTTTGTTAGTATTTTTTGTTGAATTTTAAAATAATTTGATTTAAAAAAGTTAATTTCGGTTATATTTTTTAACTTGAAAAGTATTTCATTGTAGGTTAATAAAAATTGATTTTTCATATTTACTTTTCAGTTATAGTTCTTAATAATGGATGTTGAATATATTTGGATCGATGGAATACCTACTCCTTTCAAAGTTTTTAAAATTCTTGGCGATGGAGCATGTTTATTTTCATCTCTGTCTTTGCTGGTGTTCGGTGACATATCGATGGCGTATAAAATGAGAAATATTATTGTTTCTCACGTGTTTGACAACTGGGATCGGTTTAAATGCTACACTCAAATGCTATCTGGCGCCCCTTATAATATTAGCATTTATATTTTACCGAAAGGTGTAAACCAAACACGTAAGCATCTATTTGCAAAATTATGGCGGCGGCAGAGCTATTTCCCTATCAGTTTGAAGTGTATCAAGGTGGCTGCCTTATAGCTTCTGTTGGTGAAGCAATTCAGGGGGGAAAAAAGATTACGTTTTAAGGGAAACTGTAATAGGGGTCATTTTGATGTTTATGTTGAAATAGTTGGATTAACAAATAGAAGTAAAGTTAATTCTGGTGATGATAATGTGAAACAAAATGAAGAAAATGTGTCATCTTTTGTGTTTCAGCCTCAAGAAAATGTGTCTGTGTTAGTTTCAAAGACTCAATTAATATCTAACATTGATTTTTTAAGTTCAAGTGAATCAATTATTAATGTTGTAATATCTCTTCAACTAAATAAAGGTAAAAAAGGAAGAAAAAGATTCACAAATTCAATTAGATATAAACAAGTAAGACAAACTGCTACAAAATATACTCAAAATCATCCTGAAGAACATAGAGAAGCTGCTTCAAAATATACTAAAAGCCATCCTGAAGTACATAGAGCAGCTGTAAGAAAATACTTTTCTAATAACCCCCACGTGAATCAGGCAGCTGTAATTAAACACAATGAAAAAAGATCAAAAGTTAAATTAGCGCCATGGACTTACAAAAATTTGTCTGGTTTTAAATATGAAATATATATATGACTATTCAAATGATAAAATTGTCAGTACCGGAAAACGTTTGCCCTGTTCGAAGTGCCGTGCTTTAAAATGGATAGAAGAACCTCCAGGAATGTGCTGCAGTGGTGGTCAAGTCCAGCTTCCTGCTATTAGATCCTACCCTGAACCTTTGCTTGGTCTTCTTAGCCATAAGGATCAGCTTTCAGAACATTTTCTTTCTACAATTCGTAAGTATAATGGATGTTTTCAGATGACGTCATTTGGAGCAAAAGAATTGAAGGAAGGAAATTTTATGCCAACATTTAAAGTCCACGGGCAGGTATACCACAGGATAGGTAGCCTTTTGGCTGAGCCTCCTCAACAACCTTTTCTTCAGCTTTACTTTCTCTGTGATGATGAACGTGAAAAACACATTCATTGTGGTATTTTACCAGGTGTTAAGACAGAATTAGCCAATTACAAAAGACGCTACATGAACATAACAGGTATATTCACGATTTCAAAGCTGCTGTTGATTCAGTTCCTAAAGACCAAAAGGAGTTCAAGGTTATAATTAATGCCGATAAAAAAAACCATCTGGAGAACACAAAGGTCGTTTCAATGCTCCAATTTTCTTGATATTTTATGTATAGATTCCAAAATATAATATTATCGTCTGCCCAGCGAAGTGGGCGGGTATCAGCTAGTCTATATCTAAATTCAAAAAGTAATGAAATCAATCTTAAATTATAAATACATTTTATAAATTTAACTCAGTTAGATATTTTGTTCATACAATGCAAAGCTAGCAATATACTTTGATTTAATTAAAGCAATTTCTTCTACAAAAATTGGAGCAAACTTTTACCATATTAATTTTAAAAAATTATTTAATAGATAATCTAATATGCGAAATTATAAAATATATTTGTCCAATGTAGATGTCTTTTTAAAAATAAAATTAATACATCCTTTGACTAAATTTAGTTTAGTTTTTTTATTAACGTTTCACTAGAAGCAACACGAGGGCTATTGGCGACGGACCTCGTAATTTTGAGCCTCGGTCAAGTGCCGAGGACGACACGTGAGCTGGCACCCCCTCTCCTAACTTCCACACCACTCCAACGGGAGGACTTTGGGCCCCGATGAATTTAACGTGCATAAGCCCCGGATGATGTACGTTAAATCTATCGTCTGTAAATCGGTAAAATCGGCAGATCATTGGCAGCCAAGGATCGAACCCGCGACTGAACGAAAACCACCGATCACGAATCCGAAACCATGACCACTAGGCTACCGTGGCCCGTTCTTTGACTAAATAAAAATAATGCATTAAAAAAATATAAGTAAAAATTTCTTTGTGATAAAAATTTGTTAAATATTCTTGACTAATTCTATAACAAAATTATTTAATTTGAGAAAAAAATATTTCATATACGAACATTCTGCCCTTATTTACAAGAAAGGAATAACATTTTAGATATAAATTAAACGCGAATATTTTTTCTCTTAAAATGTCTTACACTCACCCTCTCTTTTTACTGAATAAAAATAAATACTTTATGATGATAGTATTAGTTCTAAAGGGTCTAAGTTATTTATATATTTTTTGGCACTGACTGAATAAAAATGAATCACGAAAAAAGTAGAGTCGGGAAAGAGAACATCTCAACAAGCATCTGTACCATACTGTTTTGAGTAACCAATAATCGAATTGATGGTTCAGTGTCGTGCTTACTAATTCTTTATCAAAGACAAACCATCATAACTAATCTAAAAAATAAATTAATTTAAACAAATTTAATAGAAAAAGGTATACATGTTGACACTCTCATGTCTTGAAGATCTCTGACAAAATCAGTACTAGCAGCTCCCTCAAACAACGAGTGGCGTCCTCTAACACATTGGGTTAAATCATTCTCCCTACTTAAACTTCAATGAAGTTTACCTTTATCATAATCAAATTTCAAATATAACATATAGTTAGATAACACTAGCTAAATTCCACAAAATAAATTTCAAATCGCGTTATCTATAATACCGAATTATAAAATTTACAAAAAATATAAATGGAATTGAAGTTCAAGAAAAAAATAAAGGAGTTCAAAGTTTTTACTTAAGTCTGTAACTACAGGATTGTCTGAAATAGGTAATGGCACTAGTTTGTCAATGGCTCATCGTAGGACACCTGAAGTGGTGTTTTTTTTTTTTCATCTATTCCCACAAGGCTATCAACTCCAGGAAAAACCTTTAGAGTGCGACCCGTGGATCAGTTCAAGGATTTAGTGTTCGAATCCTTTGGTAACACAAGCTCATTCAGCCTCAATTTTAAGCTCCAGGTATCACATTTGGAACGGTTTTGAAGGTGATGGAGGTTTTCGATCTACCACAGGTTCCAGAACTGGTCTAGAAGGCCCTGAATCAGTTTCCACCTGTAATGAATCGATGAAGAATTCGAAGCATTATACGGTTCAGGAAAAGATAAAATAGCATTTCCAGTCAAAAAATGTCCCGGTGTTAAAGGGTTATAATAATTGAGATCTGAAGATAGAGCTGATAATGTGTGTGTGAGCGGGAATTCAAAACTGCTTCAATTTGCGTTACTTGTGCAGTTAACTCTTCAAAGTTCATGATGGGTGATTTTGTTACTTTAACAAAATGCATTGTATTGACTTTATGTTTACCTCCCACAATCCACCGAAATGAGGAGAGACAGGTGGAATAAATTTCTATTGGATTCCTTTTCTGCACTAAATCGTTTAACCGAGTTGGATTTACAAAATTCATTCCAATTATTGAAGATGTTTCTTACACCCTTGAAATTTGTCGCATTCTCACTCCAGATGACGGATGGTTTGGATCTCCTTGCGATAAATCGTCGCAGACATGCTAGGAAGGCTTTTGTTGTTAAATCAGAAACAACTCCAAAATACGCAGCGTTTGTGCAAAAACAGATGAATATGGCAATATATGATTTTGTAGTGACTCTTGATCTCTTCAAATTTGGTTTTGTGATATGGGACCTGCAAAAGGTTTGGTAGGCACAATTATGTCTCGCTGAAAATCTCCCGTCCTTTGATTCACTGTTTGGTTTTTCATTCGAAAGGAAGTAATGCATTAATTCAATAGTCTTCTAACTCACTCCTGACCAGATGGGATTCAATATAATTGTCTAAATAAAATGTAGTCTGTACTCCAGAATGCAAGTATTTTTTATGATAATGACCAATAATTTGTTCTGTGAAACGATGAATCTTTGGCAAAAGTATGTGATGTTTTTGAAATTCAGAAAGGACCGAATATTTCAATTTACCACCTTCTCTCAATATTTCATTTTTGTACAAAAATACATTTGAAGATGATATTTTGCTATTTTTAGCAAAAGGTTACCCGTTTTCAAGGCACTTTATCTCAGTTGGAAATTCTGCTAATTGTACATGTTTTATTAAAACTTCCGTAGCCTGTTCAAACTCAGAGGCACTTATACAGTCTGTTTTCTTTAATTCCGGTTTCATTTTACAACTAAACCAGATAACAATTGCAATTACAGATAAACCATACACAAAAGGCACTTATTCTAATTAATCTATTAAATGTGGAATATCTTGTGATTAAACCATTTCCATTAATTTCTTTTCAACTGTTGCATTTACAACAATGGTAATGCAACATTTCAACTATTGCATTACGATTTCTTCAACTCCAGTTCATCAATGTTTATTTCTGTTTTGACTATTGGTTCTAATTATAAGGACCATTCTGTTTCATTCAATGTCTACCACTTGAGTCCATGCTACCACATATCGTTGTTTATTAGTTCATTCAAAGAGAAACCTCGATTTATCAAATCAGCGAGATTATCCTTCCCTATTCAGTGATGCCATTCTTTGGATTTTCTTAATCTTTGTATTTCTTGTATTCTATTATTCGTAAACACCCTGTGCCTGTTGGAATCTCTTTTGATCAAGAAACATGCTATTGAAGAGTCAGTCCAATAAAATCGACTAATAGGGAGTTCAAGAGCAGTTTCAATTTTGCGACTTATTCTTGCAGATAAAAGTGCGCCCATGAGTTCCAGTCTGGAAATTCAAAGAGTTTTTCAATGGAGCTGTTCTACTTTTCGATGCTACAAAACTAGAAATAATATTTCCACCATCCAGTTTTATGCGTAAATACGCAACAGTACCATAAGCCTTCTTAGAGGCATCTGAAAGCAACGTAATTGAGTGATAATTGCATTTTTGAGCAAAGAATTTTGGAAAATAATATCGAGGAAATATATTTCTTTTAAATATTGGATCTCATCGCAACATTTATTTATTTTTAATTGTTTGTGCAGTTGGTCATCCAAATCCAAACCTAAACTCCAGATACCCTGAATTAAATATTTAACTCGAATTAATAGTACAAGGACATACAAAACCCATTGGATCAAATAGCCGACCTGCTGCTTGTAATAAGTAACTTTTAGTATTATTTATTTTAGAAAGAAATGTTCCCAAATTTTTAGAATCAAAATAAAATGTATCGGTCTTTTCATTATACCCAACTCCTAAGACCTTAGAAACTTTAAACTTCGTGTTCAGTGATTCTTCAAATTCATCTACTGCAAAATTTAATTTCTTCAAATCTTGACTTAGTTCGGAAGAGTTGGTTCTCCATTTCCGAAGGTCCATTACGGCGTCTTTAAAAATCAGTATACTTTCTTTTCATGTTGTTAAAACTTGTTGCACGCTGACCTGCCCCCATAGTAAATCCTCCACGTACACTGACTGGTCTAGAAGCTTAAAGTAAATGTATTCAAGAATTTTTTCAGATGATGCTTTATCGTAGTCACATGAAAAGGAATAGGATCAATTTCACTGCAAACAAAATTCTACATATACAAAAGATATCAAACTTTTTGTATTCTAAATCAGTTCCTTGATCTTCATCCCAGAGAAATCTTGTGAAGTCTCTTTTGTTTTCGTCTATTTCAATCATCAAAAAGGCCATTTTTATATCGGCCACAAATGCAATTGGGTTTGTTCGAAATTTAATCAAAAAAAGAAATATATTTGGAATAAAATTAAGTCCGGTGTGTAAACAATCGTTTAGTGATAACTGTCCCTTCTCATGTGATGATGCGTGAAATATGATTCTTAACTTACCTGTAGCCTTATCAATACGTATTACTTCCCTATGATGTAGATAAAATGTATTTTGCTTCAGATTTTCTTCATCAACTGGAACGCGTTCTATGATATTCTTGGAAAGATAATTCTTCAGAACTAATCTATATTCATTAAGTAAGGAATGATTACTTTTAAAATGTGATCTCAATTTCATAAATCTTTTCTTTGCAACTTGCTCATTATTTTCTAATAATACTTTCATATTTGATTTCCAAGGAAATTTAACTTCGTACATCTTATCTCGGTATGAAATCTCCGCCTCTAGTTCAGACATTATGTCTTCCTCAATATTTTCGTCATTGAAAACCTCCACTTCAGTTCCAAAATTCTCTAAATTCCAAGATTCGCTGAGTTGTTTTGAAAAATTGGATTCTTTGGTAATATACATTCAAGGCGAAAAGTTACTCGCTATTTGTGTTCCTTTTTTGTAAGGACCACCTAAACAACGTTTCGACTGTAACCAAATGTTCATTTAGTCGACCAGTAACTACCTCATAATAATAGTCCGCACCAAGAAAAATTGATTTTTCTTTATCGTTACATTCGTAACAATTGGCTAGTAGAACATTTCTTAAATATCAGAATTTTTTTTATCAATGTTTTTATCGGGAATGGTCAAATGTGTAGTCGAAATATATTCTGTCTCAACCGCTATTATCTCAATACGTAAATTTGGATAATCTCTACTTTTTAATCTAATTTTGACTACATTATGTGTTTACATTTGTTTCCTTGGCAGAAAAGGTGCAAATGGAAAAGGTTTCTTTTCTAATAATAGGAAAATTAAATTTATCAGAAACAGTCTATAAGACGTAACTTCTTTGAGTACCTGCGTCTGCGAACGATGTAATAATTTCCGGTTTATTTTTGTCATCAATTAAAGCAACGCATGTTTGCAACAGTACATTGTTTGTGTTTTAAACTTTACCGATAAGACACTGCTATCGGTTTCGCTCTTTGGAATAGAATCGTTACTCCGATTTCGAAAAGATACTGAAACATGATGAGATTTTCCGCCAACATAATATAAATCCTTTCTAAGACATTCAGCTACCCGGTAATGAGGTTTCAGACACATATAACAACATTCCCTTTTTAATGAATTTTCTTCTACTCACATTATATATCTGAATCAAAATTTTAAAAGTTATTTTCTCTCATTTCAAAGCACTCAATTCAGCTGAAATTTTCTATACACGATTGATTTGGATGACAATACGAGAATTGGACAATAGTAAACTTTAACGATATTAAAATTAAAGGAAACAATTAATTGTTAAAATGAATATATTTAAGCTAAATGTAATTAAAATTGAAGCAAACGATACTAAATTGAAAAGTGATCTGGTACTCCAAAACGCTCCAATTAAAACAATATTATGTTTTGGTGGCTAATAAATTATTAAAACTAATTATTGAATAAATTCAATTTGACTCAAAGTTCCCTTTTGCTCATAAAATTTAAGGTATAAAAAAATTATGTTACGCAAAGAGTGAAGTTTGAAAGAAAACCCATGTTCATGAAACTCGTTTTTTACCGGTGTTATTTTAAAATTTATTTTTTCTCCTTAGTCTTAAACGTATAAAACGAGTTTTCTTTTTTCGGCGTTGGCTTACTGTTATGTTTAGCGAAATGATAGTTTTTATTTTTTAAGGCTGTTTTCGGCTAATGTTAAAGAATAGGGCCCAAAGTTCGAACACATTTTTAATTAGAAGAAATGCTTCAATATTAATGTAAATTACTATGGATATCACACATATCATTATTTATTAAATAGCGTTCTTAGAATTTTGATTTATTTAGAAAAAAAATTGCAATTTTTTGCCTTTATGTAAAATGGATATTCAATTTTCTGTGTTAAATTATAGGAGACATAATGTTCGAATACATTTTCCGCAAGAAAAAATTTATTGATTCAAGCAGAATTGGAAGTTAAAAATATACGCTTCCCTCTGTGGAATAGCGTATCCAGAATATAGTTTTATGTCGTTATTAATCAGTTTTTATGGTTTCAAATTAATTTTTATCAAATATTGATGTACTAAGGATTGTCTGCAATAGATGGCGCCAGTATATATATATATATATATTTAATGAAAAACGTACTCTTGGTAAGGAAAACTAATTTTTGGCGAACATTTACAGTTACTTTCTGAAATGAAATTATAGCAACTTGTAAATTGTGACAAATGGCAAATAATGGATAAAGTTTTATGATTCACAGAAGCGTACGCGAAGCTTACGAACTAACCATTAATAAACTTTCCGATTTGGGAATATTTTGAGTGAGTTTATAAAAATTTATTTGTGTAATGTGGTAAATTTGTGTTATAGAAAAGATGTTTAAAAATGTTTTGATTCAGTGAAGTAAAGGAGAAAAGACAGAATCTGAATTAAATTAATGTTGTACTTCTCTGAAACCAATTAAAAGCTATTTAAACTTTCTTAATTTATCCTTTAAAAATACAACATAATGCAAATTATTATTTTTTGAAGCATAAAATGTGAAATTTTATTTTAGTCACTATGATGCACTGAATTAATTTGTTTATTGCAACAAAAGTAATTTTTAATTTAATTTATTTATTATTTTTCGAAGTGAATTACGTATGAAAAGAACAAAACACAAATTCAATGCTTCAATCAACAGTAATTTTCTCTTTGAGAGTATCAGCATATAAAGAATAATGGAAAACGAATTAATAAATATTGGTAACAAAAAAAATTGAAAATAAATTTCCATCTTCCGAGGTCAACGTCGTTTGAACTTTTAAAAATAATTTAACATAAATTACACACATTATATTTGTAACAAGTGTTATATCTATAAATGTAATTATAAGTATACATATATTTTTAATTTTTTACTAAATAAATATATTATCTGAAGATTATATAGATCAGTTAATATGTATACATTTCAATCTCATCTTCTCAAAATCTCTTCAAAATTATTATACATTTTCCATAAAGACAACTAAATTGAACCCTGTGAAAATGCTTTCCATATTCGATAAAAATAAAACCATCTCTAAGCCCAATCATTTATGAAATCACTGAAAAATAAAATATCTATGATCCCTGATTGTTTTTCTCTCTACTACAACACTTGCAACATTTTGTTTTCCTTTATCGCCTCAGGAATTTGCCTTCATTGGGCAAGAACATGCATTACGAGCCCCAGACACCCTCGTAAATCTTTTTATATCTCTTGGATTTTACCGTCTTTGGTAAACACGGATGCGCATCCCCGGGATACCCCAGATATCCTTCCATATTTTCGACCCTCCTTCTTGTCAATCAATTTTTACCTATTTTTATTAAACGCTTCGACCACAAATTACACTTAGTTTGGCCTCAGGAATTTGCAGCATAGCTACATCTGGCTCTAGCGCCATTGAACACTTCAATCCCATCCCATTGTTTTTGTTTATACTTTACCTCAGAGTCTCACATTCATAATTTCAAACATGAGTTGTGCAATTATAGTTTCATTTCAAATGTTTACTGTAACAAATACTATATATGAGCATAAATGATTAATTCATTAAAAGGAGGGGGAAAAAAGAAAAAAAAACATCATATAATTGATTTTTATGTAACTGATATACGAAAACAAATCACGTAATATTTTAATTAAATTAATGAATAATAAATCTATGTGATTTATTAATCATTGTAGAACTCTACTGTTTATGAGCGGTTACGTTTGCTTTTTTTTATTATCAGTAAAAATTAAAATCGGGCATTTTCAATTATCTGACAAGTCCATGAATAACTTTTTAACATAATAAGCGCTAAAGTTTGAGGGTAATACATTTTAAACATATTAGCTCAGAATTATAATTAATTCAAAGAAGTTTGCAGTTGTACAAAACAGAATACCAATCTAACATAAAGCAGTATAACCATAACTCCATTGAACTTTTTTCCCCCGGTTTATCGGATGGTTCCCCTTCCCCTCCATATTAAACTAAACAAAAGTTTTCTCTATTTTTATTTAAATTAGAAAACAAATTAACGTAAATATTCCGATTCCTGTAGATCATTTGAAAGATTGAAAACTAATTTTCTAAATATGCAAATTATAAGTAAAGATATATCGAAAAAAATCGAAATAAAAATCGAAAAAGTAAAGATATGTAATTTTCAATTGTAGATGTCTTAAATTTCATTATTTGTCTGAAAAGCGACAGAGAAAATAAAACTAATTGTTTTGATATTTTTGTACTGTTTGAAATTCTTGTAACCGATCAATTGAAAAGTTCCCGGCCTACTATAGTAAAACACATTTTTTTTTGGCAAAATTAGTTTTTTTTTATTCAACATAATTCCCTTCAAGGGTGATACACTGATTATAGCGACCCTCCAACTTTTCGATACCATTTTTGTAGTACGATTTGTCCTTTGCTTCAAAATAGGCCTCAGTTTCGGCGATCACCTCTTCATTTGACGAAAATTTCTTCCCAGCGAGCATTCTTTTGAGATCTGAGAACAGGAAATAGTCACTGGGATCTGGAGAATACGGTGGATGAGGAAGCAATTCGAAGCCCAATTCATGGATTTTTGCCATCGTTTTCACTGACTTGTGACACGGTGCATTGTCTGGTGAAGCAGCACTTTCTTTTTCTTCAAATGTGGCCGTTTTTCGGCGATTTCGTCCTTCAAACGGTCCAATAACGCTATGTAATAGTCGCTGTTGATGGTCCTTCCATTTTCAAGGTAGTCAATGAAAATTATTCCAGGCGCCTCCCAAAATACAGACGCCATAACCTGGCCAGCCGACTGTTGCGTTAACCCACGCTTTGGATCGGATTCATCGTGTGCAGTCCACTCGGATGACTGTCGATTGGACTTCGGAGTGAAAGGATGGAGCCATGTTTCATCCATTGTCACATATCGACGCAAAAACTCGGGTTTATTACGCTCGATCATCTTCAAACACTGCTCCGAATCATCAACTCGTCGTTGTTTTTGGTCAAAAGTGAGCTTGCGTGGCACCCACTCTGCACAGAACTTTCTCATACCCAAATATTCGTGAATGATATGAAATTCCTTTTTATCCATTTTTTTCACAATAATAAAAGTTGTTTCACTCAAAATGCTATAATTCACAAACTAATGATCCGACCGCTGTCAAATTTATACACGCATCTTTTGAGGGTTTGGGCTAACTAAAAAACATATAGATTTAATTCTAGTATCACCATCTATGTGTCAGGCCGGGGACTTTTCAATTGACCTGTTAATTTCCCCCTTCAGCTAATTTTTTGAGCTACTTTATGACGTTGTTTGATTTAAGAATCTTGACTTGTGTATAAACTGTGTCTTATGTAAGCCAACATTGCTAAATTTATAAAAATGTAGTGATTAGGAAATGATGAGATAGAGAAAATAGACGTTTTAAAATGTTGAGAGACCTAAGGTTAGTATTGTAAGAGTGTGCATCATATTTGTGTAGGAAAGTTGCATGATCATCGGAAAGCTGATATTTGACTCAAACTCTGCTTATAAGTATTATTTTCGACTCAGATCCAAATTTTGTTTGTTCATGAGACAAGTTGAAATTTCAGTTATATACTTGGGTTCCGGTCTGGAGTTAGTAACCTATCCTCGTTCATAATTATAGTTGTCATTCTATAATGCAAATAAAACTATTTTGATTTTTCTTAACTAACTCTTTCTTGGATGAACATTCATTGAGTTTCGATGACTCAGATCCCGAGTAACGCTGCAGAAGATGTCATAAATGCACCCACCATTACTCACCCTGGATTCAGATCCGGAATTGGAATAACAATTCTGTCTATTCAATTTTTCAATAGTCTTTGCAGAAATAAGAAATGCAAAGAAAGACTTACGTAACTATAAAATAATAAGTCTATTGATTGTATAATTTGGAAAAACCAATAATATATTTTGTTGAAAATATTTTAACCTTATCCACAATTACTGGTCGTTGTAGCCGAAAGATCTTGGTTTTTTTCTCATTGAGGCATGGGTTCGAGTCCTGATTCCGTTAAAAACCACCATTTAGTGATGTTGATGTACGTTACATCTTAGTTTAGTTCTTTATTAACGTCGCACTAGAAGCAACACGAGGGCTATGGGCGACGGACCTCGTAATTTTGAGCCATGGTCAAGTGAAGAGGACGACACCTGAACTGGCACCCCCCTCTCTTAACATCCACACCACATAAACAGGAGGACTTTGGACCCCGGCAAATTTAACGTACATCAGCCTCGGCTAAACAGCGGGTCTTTGGCGGCCAAGGATCGAACCCGCCTCTGAACGAAAATCGCCGTCCACAAATCCGAAACCATGACCACTAGGGTAAGTTACATCTGTAGATGCTCCAAATCATCACGTTGGTGTAGTGTGGAAGTATGGAGAGTAGAATTTCGAATTATAAGTGATCTTCCTGGTCACTTGACTGGAGTTCAAAATTATGAGGGGCGTCGTCAATAATCATCGTGCTGCCTTAAGTGTGATGTTAATAACACAATCATTTTTTTTATAACAGGGGTGCCAGCTGTACTATCTTTAAGAGTCACATTTTAAAAAAGTTACATTTGTAAGAGCTATTAGTTCAATGTTGCCATATGGATATATTTGGTTCTTTATAATATCTTATATAAATTTACCAACATTATGCTTCATTTCTCTCCAAAATGACTATTTTGTGAATTTTTCATCCAAGAAAAGTGAGTGAACGAAAGTAGAGGTTTATGGCGCAAGAACCAAATATGGCTATGCTACGCCAAACAGTGTGTATTTGTGACCTAGACTTTGGAAAAAAATTAGAAAAAAGATTATTGGTTGACAAGAAAAAGATTTGAAAGCCTCGCCTAAAAAATATTGAAGCCTGCCCGTGGTTTCACTACTCGTACGACATTGTATCCGACTCATTATATATGTAATTAGAATATAATGTCAGATACTTTTTGCTTTTTGTTTCTAATTGCTTCTTCTACTTGGGGCCGCGGTAGCCTAGTGGTCAAGGTCGTGGATAGCGGCTGGCGGTTTTCGTTCAGTCGCGGGTTCGATCCTTGGCCACCAAAGACCCGCCGTGTAGCCGGGGCTGATGCACGTTAAATCTGTTCGGGGCCCAAAGTCCTCCCGTTGGCGTGGTGTGGATGTTAGGAGAGGGGGGTGCCAGCTCAGGTGTCGTCCTCGTCACTTGACCGTGGTTCAAAATTACGAGGTCCGTCGCCAATAGCCCTCGTGTTGCTTCTAGTGCGACGTTAATAAAAACTAAACTTCTTCTACTTCAGGTGGCACTCGTCCGTAAATAATTTCCGGTAAAATACATTTAAAACAAAATTTTGTTAGCAATGTTTTGTTTCGTTGTATACGTAATGTTAAAGTGTCCTTTTTGCACTGTATTTTAAGATTAGAACCTTTTTGCTGGGTAAAGCATACAAGAAAAGCATCTATTTAACATTCAGAAAGTAAGACGAGCAATATCCAACTTATTTAGTCTGAATAGCTATGATTCCCATACGTAAGGTTATCAGTGAAAAAATCGTTTGGAGTGAGGAAACCCCTCCTTCTTTTACTGGTTTTATAGCTTGAAAGTGTGATCCCCTTTTCCCCCAACAGCTTCAAACTAGTTGTGTTAATTGTCTTCTGTAGGATGAGCGGATTGTCTAAGAGACATTCACGTCAGGTCAATTCTAAGCTTTTTCGGAGTTCTACTTGCACCATATTCGAGGAAAAAATGATTTTTGTATACTAGGAATTCAATCAAGGGTCTTGTGTTCAGCCAACATTTGATTACATATTGCTAAGATGCTCTAAATAATAAAATAAGAATTTAAAAATATGATAAACAATTTGTGCAAAAGGATATTTATGAAATAATAATTATTTTTGAAAATCACTAAGAAAATAATAATTTTAGGCAAAATAGAATCGTAATTATAGAAAGGGCGAAGTTGAGCTCTTTGGCTGTTTTCCGGTAGGGGTTTTCACTTTTTCTTGGCTTTTGAATTCTTTGTTGGTTCGGGCCGATCAGCTCTAGGGGTTTTCAATGTATTTCTATCGCGCGACGAACAGCTGTGTTTGTGAATTCAAACCTTTCTTTTGGATCTGAATTTGAAAATTTATTAACAACTTTTAGTTTTTCTAAAGTAAAGGTAGTCAATGAAGAGTTAGCTCTAGTGACCGATTTTGGACATTACAAATTTCTCGAAAACGTTTTTGTAACTCTTTTGCATCTTGTTTCTTTCCATTTCTTCTCCAGATTTTTGACTAACACCTGATATATTCTTTTAATTTATCGATTTATTCAGCTTGTTTTCTTTCATCTTCGTTGCTTCATTTTATATCTACATCGGGCATGAAGAAATTTCTTGCATCGAAATCAATTAAGATCCTAGTCTCTAATTCTAATCAACTGTAATTACACAAGGAAATTTCATGTCTTTTCTATTACTGTTCAAACTACCATTCTTGTTTGCAATGTCTAATACTGAGTCATGGTCAAGCTCGCGGGCGGGGTTATTTCCGTTGAATCGTGGGTCCAAGTCCTGACGCCACAAAAGACACGTAGTGTAGCGGAGACGATGCACATTAAATCTGTTGAGGTTCCTATTTTTTCCATTGGCATGGTGTAGAAGTTTGGAGAAGGAGATGCCAGCTCAAGTACCGTCCTCATCACTTGTCCGAGGTTGTTTTCCAAAAGCCCTAGTGTTACTTCTACTTGCGACTTTAATAAACAATCAATCCAATTATTTAATGAAGAAAAAATTTATCAATTTCTTATTCGCATTAATCATATTTGCTTATTCTTTGGAAACGGGCATAAATGAAAAAAATATTTTTAAAAAAATCGAAACGAGCTTTCTCTGGTACTGTGGCCGTACTAAGAAAGTGTTGTTCATAGCATTTGAATTTTTTTTTTTTTTTAATATTTTAATGTAAAAAGAAATCGGAAGAAAATAAAAACAAACCAAGATAAAAGTGTCATATCTGAAAAAGATGAGTCTCACATTACTGTTCTGAAACCTTTCTTTTTCTAAAGCATTATGGCAATAATATACTTTCTACAACTAACTACTAAGGCAATAAAACTAAAAGAAGCGAATTACAAAAATATATAATGAATCAATTTTTGTAGTGGGGAGGGGGAACTTTTTTTTATAAATAAATTTGACTGAAAAAGATCCACACACACAGTTACTTCCTTAATTACTTATACTTTATTTCTACTTGAATTTCTAAAATAACGAGAAGTTACTCAGGAAGTTTAAACAAGTTTAATTTCAGGGATCAATTATGTTTAATAGAATACATAGTTCTATCGTAATATTTCCATTTAGTAGAAATAAAATTTAAGCATACCAATTAATTTAGTTTTAACACGATAAATTAATATACAAATTTTGTATTACAAAATTAATACCAATTAAATATATTTATGTAAACTGTTAATTAATCATTATATTGATTGTTTTTATAATTTAAATTTTGACATCTTCGAAAATAATATAAAGCAACATTTCTGTTAGATGCTTGACAACTCTCCTCACATTCTTTTTATTATCTTCATTTTATTCAATATATATCAATTACTTATTTCTTATTGTTATTTTTTACTGCTATCAATAATATTTTCTTTATAAAAATAAATGAAGGATATAGAAATTTACATGTTTGATCTTTAACACGATTGATAGTCCTCTCTTCTTTTAAAATTTATTTTTCCTAAGAGAAAACAAACTAATTCTTTTTAAGCACATTCCTTTCTTTCAGTACCTCCCCTTTCAAAAAAAAAAAAAAAAAAAAAAAAAAAAAAA
>BMAW01034047.1:0-91490 GCA_019974015.1 Nephila pilipes
TGAAACTCAAAATTTCGTTTCCATTAGAAGTCTGTTTACGAAAATAACCCCCCCCCCCGGGGGGGGCCAATGTGATGTCCATTTTCAACTAGAACAAACAAGTTTTAAACGGCATAGGGGTTTAAAAAGATGTGACTTGAAACGCCTATTCCAAAGTAACAGACTATAATTATTAAGACTTTTTAACTTCAGTCATCATTGTTGAAAAGATATACTCTCCCTCCGGTATCTCCGCGATGATACGAAGAGGGGAAACATTTTTTCGTGTCGTTTGGGTATTTACTTTTGACGTCATCGGTTGTCTCTAGTTGAGATGGCGGGTCTGTTTGACTTATGTTCCATATCCGATGTATCGCTAATCGTGATTTATGAGGGGATATATTAGATACACAGAGGAAGTTTGCATCGGGGTATATGCAACCAATCGTTCTTGGTTGTGCTGCTATCTGTGTCACCACTTCAGCGCGATGTTTTTTTCCACTTTGGGGGGTTATTTTCAGCCTGTAGCGGATGGTCCGTTGACCTTGATATCAGGGATGATTCGAACTCCGAACTTTGGGTCCTAAGAAAACTCGTCCAGTGCTCTTAAACAACAAGCCAAAAAGGATTCTTCCGAAGGTTAGTTATGGAGGCGTTTTAACTTCAATCGTCACCGTTGATGAGTGCCACAAATAACCATTTCACAAAACAAAATTTGAAAAAAGCATTTTTTTTAAAATAGTAACATCAGAAACACAATGAAAGCACATATTAATGAGAGTAACGCAAATAAGATTTTTTTCTTGTTCTCTGAAAGCAAAAGTCTGGAAGATGCTACCTCGTTCTGATCAATTTTTGGCATGAAGGTTGTTTGGTTAGCCGCTTTTATATGTCGCGGTAATCAAACGTACTAGATCGAAGCAAATTCTGGAATTTTAAAGTTCTTTCAGAATTATTGTTTTGTAATATGATGATATATATCCAATGGGCCATCAGTTGCTTTTTTATTGCTTCTCATTCATATTCTACATTTTGATGACCTTCTTGAAATTCCTACTATTAGCTCGCACTCTTCCCTAAATATGCATATATCTTGTTCAAATTTTCAATCGTTAATAAAATACTTTTTATTCATCCATTCTAGTTCAAAGACATGTTTTGAAATTGTAGGGCATGATACTTGATGTTAATACAGTTTTTTTTTTTTTTTTTTTCAAATATTTATTCATTAATTAAATTTAACTGGTGAAAATGCAGCTTAACCCAACCACTTGGCGCGATTGTAAAAATAGCCAAACTTAGCGTTTTTTTTTTTTTTTTTTGCTGAACGTTAAGTCTGCGAAGCGGACCAGGGTAGCCACATTTGGCAAAATACCACCAAATAATTCCTATCGCCAAGGGTGGTTGGGCTAAACTGCATTCCAACCATTTAATTTACCGGAGGAATTAAGAAACAAGCCAATGCTTCTACGATGTCATTTGTCTTGCAATGGCAAAGTTGGTATAGCGTCGGCGTAGAATCTTCATGCATTCGAACCGAATCTCGTCGATGCATAAAAATTTTTTATTTGATTTTTAAATATTTAAGTATAGTTTTATATGGGAGAATTTTTTTTTTCCTTCTATATAAGATATTTAGCAGGATATAAATTAAGGAATAAATACCGTCCGTGACGAAGCGTGTAGATTGTTGGGGAAAAAATTTCTTTTCTCACTTAATATTGTGATTCTGTCATATGTATATACATATTTATATTAATTGTAATTATGTTATAAAAATTAACTGAAATAAAAATTTTCTTTGTTGACCTAAGTAGGAATTGACTTTAATTTTTTTTTTTTTAATATTGTTTTTTAATATGCTACTGAAAAAAAGATCACGCATAAAAATCGCTTCAAAACAGGTTTGCTTGCATTTTCCTGCCAGGTTGGAGAGAAAATCCCGGAAGTTCAAGGAGAAAACCAAACGTATCTGTTCTTAAGGAAGTCTGGCATCTTTCTTAAAAAAAATATTTCGGACGAAAAATATGAAAGTTATCCAAAGCTATTTTTTCTAAATAATTTCTTAAAAAATTGTATGTATGCGAAAGAAGAAAAAAAAAAGAAAACGATTACTTTTTAAGATAAATTAAGAACTTTTAGAAAAAATAATCAATTCTATAACTGATTTGCATCCATCTGTTTTAGTGGTGTTGCATTTCTGCCATCCGGTGTGAACCTTACATTTGCCACCCCTATAGAAATAAAAATATTATTAATAAAATAGAATCACGAATGCATTGTACACATGTAATATTAAGTTACTTATAATTTAATACCTTAAAACGAATAAAATACACTCACACACATATATTCACTGGCTTTTTATTTGAAACTATGTAAGAAACTCGCTGAAAAATGGCGGAACTTTTCAGACAAGATTTCTTCACTTTTAAGGTGATGTGAAACCATTAGGTAAAAGTTTCGACTTGGAGTTGCCATGGAGATGTTCTTCCGTTTGCGTGATTTTTGTTGCAGTCGTGAACTACTATAATTTTGGACTTGTTTCCATGGCAATGCAATGTAGAGTTACCGTTTTTGTGATTCTTTCGAAACTGGAAAACTTGGATATTAAATTAAAATAGTTTTTAGATTGAGGTAGTATTTTATTATTAAAATACAAATATGAAAACTTTTTATTGAATTTTATATATACTTGTTAAAAGCAGAAAATAAAAAAACTTTTTTCTTTCTCTGTCTCTTTCAATCTAGATGTTTCAAATAGTCATTATCGTGAATTAAATTCGAAAATAAGGGAACATTTTAAAGGGAAAAAAATCGTATTAAATATGAGTTTAAGTATTATCGGAAATTACTTTCTACTTTTTAAAAAATATTTTTTCTAGCTGTATAACCTAATTTCAATACATTTATATATGCATTTCTGTTGTTTTCTTGGATTTAGTGAAAAAAAAAAATTAAAATTTGTGTATTAAATGTTTGGATGATTTTAAAATATTTCGATTGGAAGATCACAAAACGGTCGAATTTAGTATTTTATTGTCAAAATATAATTAAAATCTTAATTCAACAAAAGTTTGTTTATTGAATTTTATTTTTAATTGTTCGTTCAATATAGAAAATAAAATTACATCTAGATATTACTTTGCATAAGAGATATCAAATGATCATAAAATAAATTCCAAAAGAATTGAAAATTTTAGTTTCTTGACAAATTTCGGATTCAAAAATTATCAAAAAAAAAAAAAAAATTGAATTCTTACGAGCATTATTGGTAAATGTGTGTGTGTATGTCATTGCATCTATATTTGTAAATTTAAACATTTCTAGAGTACAAAAATAAGTTTATGAAGAAGTTTTTTTATTCAGCTTTAGTTTTGGATTTTTTTTTTCAACAGTTAATTTTTTTTTTATTTTTGCTGTATATTTAAAGAATTACTTCAAAAAACTCTTAACCATTTCAAATAGTACAAAACACTTAATTTAAGCTGCCAAAAAATTAAACAAACTAAAAGACAAAGATATACAAATCTGTACGTAATAAAGCATATTTCCATTTTGTTGTTATTGTTAAATCTCACATTTTTTCAAACGAGGTTATTGTTTTTTACTTAAGGGCTTGTTTTTGCCGTAAAAAATAGTTCGTCATAAAAAACTTAAGAAAATTAATTAATCACTTGTTTATTTTCTGAATAATAATTTAACGATGTACCATTTTCACCTGACGAATAAAAAAAAAAAAAAGGAAAGCAGCTATTAAGGAAATAGTTCATCTGTGAATTACCTCCTTTATCGCAATGAACTTTCACTGTACTATTTCTTAATGAGGTAGGGCGTAAAAGCTAATAAAAAAAATAGGGAAAAAATGCCGCCAAAGGGGAAAAAATGAGTTGACAAAGAGGGAAAAAAAAACTTGGCGAATTGGAAAAAGCGGAAAATTAAAAAAAAAAAAGGAAGAAAATCGCCAACAGGAAGAAAAACAGAAAAAAATCGCCAAAAAAAATATTTAAGGTATGCCAAAAGAAAGAAGGGAGGGGGGGGGGAGCCCGGAAGATAATACAAAAAAAAAAAAAAAAAAAAAATAATAATCGCAGAAATGACAGCATTTAGCCATTGTTCCATTTCATTTTAATAACACTTCACCATCACCTGCTCTCGCTTCGAGAACTCTTTCATCAACATGGCGCAGGCAAATGTGATTTGTTGGCGCGCTTTGGGCTCCATTTTGAATCGGTTGTCATAAGCTCCATTATAATACGCGTCTGTGCTATTCGTAGCCATTACCTGGGGGACGAATTTGAACATCTATCTCTTGTTAAATCGATCTCTTTAGTGTCAGAGACAGGCTTTCATTTGCATTCGCGAAGCGCGCCCAACAGAGTGTGATGCCTCGCCCGATACGTTTCTCTCTCTTGGTCATGGAACTAATTATTATTTTTCATTTCGTCCGTTCTGGGGTTACGTTCCCGTCTGCTATCCTTCAGCTAAACTAATGTTTGATTGTTGTAAGCAAATCGTGTTAGGTTATTTGTACTGTTATTATTTCCAAACATTTTGCTGCCAATTGTGCTCTATGTTCAGTTAAATCTACCAAAAAGGAGTGTTATGCTTTACATTAGTATCCCTTTATTTTGGTGGAGGAATAGACAAAATTAGCATGTAACGGGCTGTTTCACGTTTCTCCCTCAACTAACCTTTTCGGCTACTTTATGACGTTGTTTGATTTGAAAAACTCTCCTTGTGAATTAACTGTCACATATATAAATCAACATTGTGAAAAAAAAACAGATTGTTCGAATGGTTTTATTAAAGTAGCACTAGAAGCAACAAGGGCTATTGGCGACGACCTCGTAATTTCGAACCTTTATCAAGTTACGAGGACGACACCTGAGCTGGCATTCCTCTTCCAAACTTCACGCCACGCCAAAGGAAAACTTTGAGTCTCGATTGATTTAACATGCATCAACTCCAGCTACACGGCGGATCTTTTGTGGCATCAAGACTCGAACCCATGACTCGACGAGAAGCGCTGGTCTCGAGCCCACGACTGTGGCCACGGTAGCCTAGTGGTTATGGTCGTGGACACGTAGCCGATGGTTTTCGTCGAGTCGTGGGTTCGAATTTGATGCCACTAAAACCCATAGCCGGGTCTGATTCAGGTTAAATCTGGTCGAAGTCCAAAATCCTTCAGTTGGGTTGGGGTGGAAGTCTGGATAGAGAGGTGACAGAGCTCAGGTGTCGTCCTCGTCACTTGACCGAAGCTCAAAATTACGAGACCCGTCGCCAATAGCATCCATGTTGCTTCTAGAGCGACGTTAATAAAACCGATCCAATCCACTCTTTAGTCTTACTAATATTAATGTTGTACCATTTTTTGTTCTATTTCAGTTCAAAGAATAAAATAAACTTTTTATCGAAAAATTTTGCTTTTAAGTTTGCTCTTTAATACCAAAATTGTAGGGGAAAAAAGGTTCACTATTTTAATTGCGATATAGATAGGTACAAATGCTTGTAAATTTTTACATTAAATGATAACAGTTTTCGTATTTGAACCTTTTAATACCATTTATTTTCAAAAAACAAGGTAAACTGTCGAACTTTCATGCAAGTTCTTAAAATAGTAATTTTATTCTAAAGCCACAAAAAGAGAGAGATGTTTTGCTGTCGACATATTTTGGTGAATTTTTCCCCCCTAATTTAAAAATATTTTTGCCACCTCATGGAGCTGTACAACGCCAGAAAAAAAGTTAGTAAATTATAAAATGAATGCAGTTGAATAATTTCCTGTATAAAATCAACGCAATGTTGATTCTTGCCACCAAAAAATGCTAAAATGCAAGTGGCATTTAAAGTTCAAAAGAAAGCAATCGTGGGAATGTTGAAGAATGAGGTGCCATGATGGCACATTTGTAAGCTTTTAGGTGTCCCGCATTTTTTTTTTTTTTTTTTTTTTTTATGCCGGTGTAGTTGAATTGCAAATTGTACAGAAAATCCTTTCCTGAACGACAGCATACTGATGAAGGGATTCATTTTTATAAAACTCTGGATGCGATGTGAGATTTTTTTTTTATTCATTGTTGCTGATTTTTTGAAATTCATATTTCGTTTTTTAGTAGACTTCGGAGATCCTTTGAGATCTCTTTTTCGACTAGAAGAATTTCGTATCCAATATATATTCAAAAGAAAAGGGTTTTTTTCGTGTGCAATATTGTAAAGTTATATCGTGTTGTTCTATTGGCTGTCTTCTTAAAGCCTTTGACATTTAAAAATAATTCGATATAAAAACCAACGTTTTTATATGGTGGAAAAGTTTATTAAAGAAAATTATTGAAATATTAGTTAAAACTGTTAGTTATTTTTAACTTTAAAATTTACTTAAAAAGAGACATTTGTGAGAGTATTAAGAAATTCATAATACTCATAAAATCAAAACATGCATTTGAAAGTTTGTAAGTCATTCTATTAAAAAAAAAAAAAAAAATGGGAACCAGAATTCAGAAAAAATTATTGTGATAAGACACGGTGCCAAATATTGGAATCTTTCTTTCTTGCGAATGATTACTGACTGAAAGTCAGCAACCCTTACTATCTCCCCTTTGTTAGTTTTACGATACCCCATGTGGCGTGGGGAGTGCCTGGTGTTCCCAGAGGGGGAAAGAATATTTTGACTTATTAAAATTATTGAAATATTAGTTAAAACTTGTCGCAAATGTCTAAATATTGCATTGTTAGGCGAGTACGAACGATTCCCAAAATTTCAAAGCTCTAGCTTGATGGGAAGTTGGTTAAATTAACGATCGAAAATTTGATGACACACACACACTCACTCACACACACACACACCAAGTGAAATTCAGAAAAACGTTTTAAAAAATCTACCTCTCAACTTTTTTTAAAAAATCTGATTATTCGAGATATGTATATATATATATTTCGAATATATAAGAGTATATATATATACTCTTATTTTTTTTACATAATTCCAAATTATCCTTAAATTTATGTTATCCCACACTGATAAAATGTGTTGAACTTGCGTTTCTCATGATTGTAGGGATAATCCCTACTAGGCTTTTCGAGGCCATTTAAGTTCCTTAGAATCCCTACATCTTGTATCTCATGAGTTGCTACGAGATCTGAAGAAATCCCAACTATAAAAACAAAAGTAGGGGGAAAATCTCTCTTTTGCGCTCTTCTGATGTAACTTAAATGGTAGAGCTGCGTCTATTGCCTTATCTGTTTAGCCATAAACTATCTTGTTTTTTGAAGGGGAAAAAAACGTTTTCCTTACAACTAAGAATTGAAATTCGAATTTTTATTTGTTAAGACTCCCATCAGCCGGATATTTTGAAATCTGGGCATAATGTTATCCTATGGAATTTCGGCTACCTTTCCTAAATCCTAACTATTTTAACTTATTTGAATGTAATAAAATGTATCTGAAAGAGCAAAAAATAACGAAGGCTTCTAAGGAATTACTTTTTCCCTCCAATTTTTAGAAATATTTTTACTGCTATTTTAATGATTCGTTTGTGAGTTTTCCAGTCTTTAAAAAATATTTTTAAAAAATCGGATGATCAAAGTGCTCGATGGCTATTGAGGATTAATATACAGTCACATTGGTCCTAATTAATCCGATTTACTACAGTCTCTTTTGGCTGCCAAGTACTTCTTCCAATGATTTTTTGTGCTGTCGGAAGTAGCATTTGGACGCCTCTTTTGAAATACTCACAACTGATCCATTCCGCTCTCTCTGGACTGAAATATAGTCTCTTTCCACTTGGTTCGTCGTTTGATACGTTTCCACTTGGAAATTGCCAGTTCTTACTCAAATTGCAATATAGTTGCGTTGTTCAGATGTTTCTTTTACTTCTTCAAAACGGAAATCCGACGGCGCTCCATACACTTTCTCATTCATAAGTGATCGGCTGGTGATTGACAGCTTCTGCAGTTTGTAAAAAAAGTTACGCATGCGTATTAGAATCTTCTACATGCGTGCACCAAACCATGGCTTCATTTGTTTACGCTCGAAAAATTGTGGTTCTTTTTTTAAAAACAGAAAAACGGGGATGGTTCAAAAAGTACATGTTTTTGAAAAACAGTCGGTGTTGTTCAAAGTCGCTAAGTTCCATTGTGTGCTGCCATCTGTTAGATGGCGCCCAAACAAATTTGATACTGATTCATAGGTAAGCGATTGCTTATGGAGGGAGCCATAGTAAAACTGTGTGTTCACCAGACTCGCGTGTTATCGGTTTTTATTACATTAGAGCATTCATCTGTATGAAAATATTTTCATAATTTGTGAGTTTATTCTTTAACGTTTAGCGAGTGCCTAGTTTAATGCACCTGTCAAAATGGCTGTCTTATAGAAGAGCCTATGAGAATAAAATCTTTTCTCTCCGAAATTTTCGTCACCGAATTAAATCATCCGTCTACCGGGACGAATAGTTAGCGGGAAAGGGCTGCTTGAAATGTGTGAGGGGTTTCTGCTTTGTGTGTAATCGATGGAGCCGACGATATGATACGCGATTAGCACGCTTCGAAAACACCCTCGGCCTGGAACTCTTTTCCGGAATGTAATTCTGAGCAGCCGGATCATTTGCCGGATGACGTCGTTAAAATCAGATTCTTTGTCACCCGAGAGGAAAATGCCGAAGAGGCTGTCAGTCGCGGCAAGGAGATTATCTCGGGGCCGACAACCCCTGCGAAGTATGTGTGTGTCGTGGTGGAATGTTTTGAATTTTAATCTCTCCCTTGGCCTTTCTGGTGCAAGAATTCTGATTGGCGTGTTGGGAAGAGACGTTCCTTGATATATTTGTTACTTTATTAAGGAAGTACCGTAAATTCTCGTACAACGCAATATATTTCGCGCCTTGTGCAAGTTCATACGGGGTTTTGAAACAACTTTAAAATGGTTTTATTGCAACTAAGACCTTTTTGGATCAGGAAAAATCCACCAGTTTTACCAATTTTAAATAACCCCATTTTTTTTTTTAAAAAAAATCAAAAGCAATAAAAGTTGTATTTCAACTTAGAGATATATGTACACTTATGTATATGTTTATGTTAATAAAATCACATTTATATGCACAAGTAATTATATATGAACACTTAATAAATGTAACACATCAATCAATAACTCCCGAGACTAACATTGAAAACAACATTTTTTTTGCAAATTTTTTTTTTTATTCATCAACATAACACCTTTTGTTAATCACCTTTTAGGGTGATACAATCGTTCCAACGCTTTTCCAAATCTTTTTAATTTTTTTTTTTTTTCCCACAAGAAATCTTTTTTGTTGCGAGTAAATAGCGATAAACAGCTTTCTGAATCATCGACTCGTTGCTGTTTTTGTTCCATCGAAAGCAATCGTGGCACCCACTTGGAAAAAAACCTTTTTCACTTCACTTCAAAAAACCTTTTTTAGTAAATACACTTCCATATGATATCTGTGTCATCTCAGCCATCTCACGGAGCTTCACTTTACGATCTTTCATTATAATTTTTGTCACTTCACTCACATTTTCCGGTGTAACGGCTTCCACAGGTCTACCCGAGCGTTCCGCGTCATTTGTGTCGGTACGACCACGTTTAAACTCGGCAAACCACCGACAAATCGTTGCTTTGGATGGACAAGAGTCCGGGTAACATTTTTCAATCCATTGTTTCGCTTGCACGGTGTTTTTACCCATTAAAAAACAATGTTTTATCAGAACACGAAACTCGGTTTTTTCCATTTTTTAAACAAACTACAAAACGACTTTACTCCAACCTCGATAACTCAGCTGTTTTTGGTCCGATCGACTTAAAATTTTGACACGTTTCAAGCAAAGGTTCGTACTCTAGAAAGACCTGGTTACTGGTTTACTACGAGCGCCATCTCTGGGTTAGTCTCGGGAGTTATTGATTGATGTGTTAGGTGCAGTTATTGATTATTTATTGTTAATCTTTAGGTATATCTTGCATACAATTTACTGCATTTAGAACTTTAAAAATTTGCACAGAATCTATAAGCATACCACTAACAATACTGAACCTAATTATAATTTTCAAAAATTGAATTTAATAAAATTCAATTTTTAAATTTTATGAATCAAATTTTCCATAATGTTTTCCACACATATAAGCTTTATGCACTACCTAAGATTCGGAATGCTTATTAGAGAAAAATTACGTTCGCTGTATTAATTTAATAATGTGGAAAATATTAGCATTATGCATAGAATACATTTTTAAGACCTTTTTGCTACTTTTACCTCTGCTTCATTTTCCCATGACGTTTCTGGTCATGGGTTGCTATGCAATTCTTCATCTTTTTTTTTTTTTTTTTTTTATGTATCCAATCTCTGGATATCAGTCAGCTCTCTCCAATTTCAGTTTGTACCGCTATTTATGAGACACTTTATAAACATACGTGTGGCCGCGGTAGCCTAGTGGTCAAGGTTTCGGATTCGTGGCCGGCGGTTTTCGTTCAGTTGCGGGTTCGAGCTTTGGCTGCTAAAGACACGCTGTGTAGCCGGGGCTGATGCACATTAAATCTGTCGGGGCCCAAAGTCCTCCCGTTAGGTTGCGACGGCAGCCCATTCCTGTTTGCCACTTGTGCCATAGCTAAACTCAATGTTTTAACACTAAAAGCCAATAAGTTGATCAAATAGACGTTAGAACAATAATCACAATATTTATTACTTGGCTACTAATATAACGACAATTATAAATGCTCTCCCGGACAAGGGTTTTACTATTTTAATTCAATCTACCAGTAATAATCTAACGGACTCTTGCCACTAAGAATATCTTGACTTCAAGCATACATTAACCAGCCGATAACTTGTAACAATTCTCGGCTCCGACTCTGGAACAATTGCTGAACACTGGAGTCACTCAACTTCAACTTCTCGAACCACTCAACCTCTCTATCGCGACTCTCAGTCTGAGTTTATATATTTCCTAACTCTCCTGCTTCACTTCATTTTTACCTGCTTTACATAATCACGTTTCATTTTTGGTTGGGCAAAGGTTGTTTAGCAAAAGAAATCAATCTTAATTAAAAGTCCCCAAGGTTAGTGAAGAGAAAACCGCGAATAGCCCAACGTCACAAGGTTAGTGGGGAAATTTGGAGAGGAGGGTGCCAACTCAGGTGTCGTCCTCGTCACTTGACCGCTGTTCAAAATTACGAGGTCCGTCACCAATAGCCCTCGCTCTAGTGCGACATTAATAAAAACTCAATTCATCTTGTAAACATTTGTGAAAAATTATTAGTTTTTTTTTTTACTTTGTATGTGAACATTAGGCTTAGCAAACCTTTTTTTAAAACGCTAAATCCACCCATTGATACATCCAATCATTTAAATCTGGCCCTTGGGAGTTTGAATATGTACTAAGTTTTAATTACCTGGAATCTCAATTTAACTCAAAAAATGACATCGTTTCTGAGTTCCAAAATCCTATTTCCTTGGCCGCAAAAAAGGTTCTTTGGACTCCACTTTTTACTGAATTCCCGTTTTCTCTCCAGAAAGACAAAGATTAATATTTATAAAACTCTTATTCTTCCGGGTCTGATGTACGGCTCGGAAACTTGGCCTCTAACTAAAAATGGGGATATAAAATTGCAATTTTTGACACAAAGGTCCTCAGAAGTATTCTCGTTGGAGTCGAAGAGAATTGTCTTTAGAGAAGACGTTTTAATTCTGAAATTTATGGAATTTTTAATGAGCCTGATATCATTAAATAAATTAAAATGAATGAACTGGGTTTCTCATATTGTTAAAATATATGTGATAACCAGTCAAGATTTTTGTTGCAAAGCCTTTTACTATTCCGAAAACAGGAAGCTACGGCTGCTTGATTTTATTAAATCGGATTTTAAGGGGATTGGGAAGAGGAACTGGCATGATTAAGGCAAAAGACAAGCTATCTTGGAGGATTCTTCAAAAGAATGCCTTGACTCACCCTGATCAGTTGAGTCAAGTATGATGAAAGCCACCCATTACCCATCAGATCACCAAACCCATTTTTGTTTTCGCTTGGGCCATAAATCGATGAGAAGTTGTAGTTGGTAATTTCTGAATGTTGGTCACTTTTTGGTGATTATATGGGCAACCAATTATTTGAAATATTCAACTTATTGAATTCTGTATTTAGCTTTGAGCCAAAATGTCTATTACGTGACGTCATAACTCTGCTCTTGTTGCTGCAGATTTCATTTATTTCATGTCTGATCGGATCATTGAATTCAGCAATGTTCTTGAAGATGTTTTTACAATAAATTGCTCGTGAATAAATTTTTCTGTGTTGCCACTTTACGTAATAACAATAAACGAGGTATTCATTATATTTTTCTTTTTAAAAAATTCAGCAAACGTGTTTGCACTCTTTAAAATTCTAAAAAACCTGAAAAATAAATATTGCTGTAAAAATATTTTTCCTGATATAACCAAATTTTAGAGCAAATTTCTAAAAAAAAACTATATATCCTCCGACAAATATTATTGTAGAAAGATATTTTTCCAATATAGCAAAATTTTAAAGGATGCCTCCCACAAACTGTTGTTGCCTTGATTTAATCGAGAAATATTCTGCCGACAAATCTTTTGCAAGTTCAAATATTTTAAAATAAAAATATTGGCGTGTTTTTAGCATTTTTTATAAAAATATTGTTAGTAAAATTATTAATATGTTTCTGACTAATTTTTTTTTCCATCTCATTGCACTTGTAATCTCGTTGAACTAACGCATTTTAGCGTATTAAAGAACCTCTTTTCGCCAAAAATTTGAAAATTCTTGTACATGGATATGATTATAGTTAGATATCAAGTTACACAATTCCTTGAAACTGAAGTCTTAACAATTTGCCACACCACAATTCATTGTTTCAGTCGTTTCATTGTTTGTTTAATCAAGAACTTCACTTGATTAAACCTATAGAATTTTCTAAATCTCCGCTTGGCTTTCTACTTTATCAAATAATCCTCTTACCCATTTTAAGCTAATATCGTGTATTCACATGACACCGGATATTGCCAATAAAGCTCAATAATCCATTTTTTAATCCCCACTTTTTTATTCTTTCTATTATCTATTATTTTTTTAAAAAATATCAGATTTGCTTTTATCCCAGTAATTTTTTTTTTCTCTTTATTTGTTGTATATATGTTCTTTTGTGAATCATTTATTTTCTTTTCTGTTAGAAAATATGTCTATTTGTTCATGTAACCGTGTTTTCATTCTTTATTCAGTTAATAAAGATTTCAATAATTAATAAGGAATATATCGCTTCTCAAGCATTCGAACCAATATAGTGTTCCTATGAATCTATATAATTTCTCTATCTCTTGCTCAGTCTCATTCATCACACTTCTTGTACAGAAAGGCTAATTTTCACGTATTACGGTTCTTTCACACAGTATCAGACACCGTTGTAAAACATCTCCAGATATTAGTTTAGGACTTTTGAGAATCCATTATAATATTATGAAAGTCATATATATATATATATATAATGTCGAAAAATATTTTGATTTATTTTCTTTAAATGCCCATAAATAATCCAATTACTTCATCTGTACGCCAAACAAATCATGCATATTTAGGGAAATTAAATGCTTTTCCAATTAAATCATCTCTTTCAGAGTTGTCATTGGCGGAAATAGAGCAATGTTCTTTTCGCACTGTCCATTGGCTTAAGTCGCTCGTCGAGTGTGAGCAATAATTATTGAAAGAGGATGAATTGAAATGGTTGGGCTTCAACTCTTCTGTGCAATCGATGAGAGAGGCACTTCGCTTCCAAAGTATACAGTCCGGACTCTTATGCCGTCTTCGGAATGCAATTCGAAGCTGCCGGATGACTTCGTTAAAATAGGATTAAAATCTTGAATATTTTCCCGGGAGATTGTCTGGTTGTAGCTCTGACATTGTTCTTTTATTTTCGTTGTGGTCGAAAAATTCGAGTTTTAATCTGTTTTATTATTTCTTTATGGAAGAAGTATTTTCGAAACATACAGTGCTTTCCAACCCTATTTTTTTCGTGTACCCTTCATCCGCGAACTTAAGACAAATGCTTCTTTTGCAGTTTCAACAATCTAAGTATCCCTTTTTACATAATTTCAAACCACTGTGCCACTTGGTGATGATCTAGAGTAGGAGTAGTCAACCTTTTTATACCTACCGCCTACGTTTGTATCTGTGTTAGTATTAAAATTTTCTAATCACCCACCGGTTCTACAGTAATGGTGATTTATAAAATAGGGAAGTAACATTATTTTATAAAATTTAAAAAGAAGAGTTATTTAGAAAACTAAAAGCATATAATATTGATTACTTACCAAATATTTTATGTCTGACTTTCGCAAAGTTTGGCAAAATGAGTCCTTATATATATATATATATATATATATATATATATATAAACTTACTGAAGTTAAATTTGTCTTTTTAATTTATAACTTCTATGCATGAAATCTGAGGAAATTATATTTGATTAATTAAATTGTTAATGAGCTGATTGATTGTTACTCATGCGGCGAATCTAAATACTGGATATCTGGCTCAATATCTGCAAGTAACAAACGAAGGTCTCCTGTTTCGGAAATATTCAGGTGGTTTGTTTTTTTGGTCATATATATAATATGATTAACAGCACTAAACCCTGAGTCCACAAGATATGAGACAAATAAAACTATAAAATATAAACTATGATTTTCCGCACATTTGTACAGACAGGCTTTTTTTTTTTATCTTTTGCCTCAAGTTTTTATTTCCACAAGATATGAGACACTATCTATCCACCACTATCGTACACTTATGTGTACTTTCTTCATCATACCTAAGTTCTAACAGCTCTTCTGGTAAGTTGTATCACCCTCTTCAATAGTTGCGGTTAGAGGAATTTTTATTCAGTCATACACCTTCAATTTCAAAATACTGGTATCTTCCAATTGTTTTTCCTTGTCCAATTTAAGTTCGTTAAGGTAGCAACAGAATCTGTCAATATCCTTTGGAGCAACACCATCTTTTGCAACAAATTACAACAAAACCCTTACCCCCGACCATGAAAGCTGGGATGCCCATTAATAAGTGGCAGCGATCAGGTTGACTGATATAGTCAACTGTTCTCTTCGGTCATAGTCAAAAGCAAATCTTACCCTTTTGGTCATGATCTAAAATCTATTGTACCTCTTGTACATGAAATTATTATACAATCATTTGCAAAATTGCCCATTGAATGAGAGAACATGGATTACGAGGAGAGATAACTATATGTCTTAACATCTACCAACCTAAGTTATATATACTTCCAGTCTGTGGCGTACACAAAAAATAGTTTTGAGGGTTGCATGTCGTCATTGCAATGACAGATGCAATTTTTTAGTTTAATATTATCATTTAGTAAAAAGTAAATAATTATGCTATTTCAATCTTATTTCTTTAACTTAAAACTGTTCATGCATTGATATATTTTTATCAAGTTATAAAACTTTAAAAGCAAAGATAGTTTTTAGAAAAATAATTAAGATACCGTGAGAGTAAAATTCATATTGGGAGGGGACACATTTTTTAGGAATGATCCCTCTCTTTGTCAGCAAACACTGAACCCAGAGGTACAACAAATACTTCAGAGACAACAAATACTTTTTTTTATTCTTTTCTCAGGAATCGGTTAAGTTGAAATCCTTTTTTTTTTTCCTTCTTCGTGATAAAAAAAAAAAATTAAGTATGAGGATAAAAAGTTATTACGTTCGAAATTTAGAATATCTATAACTGAATAACAATAGAATTATTCCGAAATATTTCAAATTCGAATAAGATCTTGGGGGATGCATATGTGCTTTTGCACCCCTAATGGGTATGCCATATCTTCCAATACACTTTGATTAAGTATATATAGATTGTTGAGATGAGTCCCAGATGCCCCTCCACTAGACCAGTTCATTCTGTCATAGGGAGAAACGGAGATTATTACTTCTGACATTTGCGGAATCTGTAATCATGTCTTTTTGCGTGTTTTCTCTTGGAAGGATCCTAGAAGAGCGTGACAGTTTGCATTCTCAATAGGAAAGGGAGGGGCTTGTAGCAATCGAATGTGGCTACTTACGAAGCCTGAATGGCGTTCCATACTAACCGAAAACGAGAAAATCGAAAAAGTTGGATGCCTCGTGACATGATCGGAATTAAAGTTTTCTTTTGGTGTTCGCGTTCTGTATGATGCTCGTCCGTCGAGCATCCAACCGTTTTTCGACTACAGTTTGGGAGCTCAGTCTACAAGACTTCAATGTCCACCAGTTTAATATTTTTAATACGGGCTAACATGTTGTTGTTTTCAGAAAAATGGCGCCAACACAAAAACGTGGGCATAAAATAAAAAATGTATGGTGTTAATCTCAAAAGATTGACATTAAAATGCATTATGATTCTAATAATTATATTTAGCTTAATTGAGGTATATTTATATCGCTATGATATATTTAATTTCATATTTTGTTATCTGCTTTTATTTTAATATGCGAGGAAAATATTATTGTCTACTTTGATAATTTATAGTTTGTTCTTGTTTCTTATAAGTATTTGTTTTAAGAATTGATTTTTACTGCAGAATCGTCTGTTTTTTTTTTTTTTTTTTTAATGGGTTTTCTTTAACTCACATTATAACTTTGTATGGTTCAAAATTTTAAAAGATTTTTTTTCTCCCTCTTTAAAGTGCACGATTGAGCCGAAATTTTCAAAACACGATTGTTTCGGATGACAATACGATACTTTAATTATAATTAAGAAAATTAATTGATTAAAACGAAATATTTAGCGAATTTTATGCCAAGTTTCTCGCCAAGTCGCCAAGTCCGTCGTTTAATAATTTATCATTTGCTTCAATTCTAATTACATGTAGCTTAATTGATTAGCATAATGCTTAATTGAGCTGAAAAAATTTTACACGTATTTATTTTAGATAATAAATTCAATAAACACCAGATAATAAAATAAATTATTAAAACTAATTATTGAATAAATTCTATTTGACTCAACGTTCCCTTTTGCTCTTAAAATTTACCCATGTTAAAAAAAAAACTCGTTTTTTACTGGTATTGGTTACTTTCTAATTGTCGCCATAGGAATTTGAAGTGAAGTCACTATAGAAATTTCCATTTACTGCTCAAAGCGACCTCTGTGATGCGAAGAATAATTGTTGAAAGTTAACTGCTTAAAAATAATTTGAGTGGTTTCCGCCCCCAGTCCAATCGATAAGTCGAGACTCTTTGAAACACGATATAATATGCTTGGAAAGCATGAACCGGAATCTTTTCCGGGAATGTAACTTGAAGCGGCTGAATCGTCTGCCAGATGACTTCGTTAAAATCAGATTGGGAGAGGATGATTCCCAGGAGAGACTGTCAGCTCCGTAGCACAGGGAGATTATTGAATCGAACTTCTCGAAGGTTCGTTGCGGTGGAAGGTTTTGAATTTTAATCTCTCTTTTGGGTAATCACCTGTCTGCGAAGGAGCTATTTTTGTCATGTTATAAATAGCGTTGCAAAGGGTGGAAACGCATATTGTGCAATGCAGTGTTTGATGGAATGTAGATAATGTCACTTAAACGTGAAACACGCGTATAAATATGTGATTCAATTCTTTTCATACCGAAGAGGGTTATTTTATATCGTTGTTTACTTTCCTGCTTTTATGATTAAAGATGTATGGAAGAGATTATTTCGAATGACGCATGGTAATTCTCAAGGGTTATACTAGTCGTTTTGTGGCATTTTTCAAAAGAGAAGTGATTTAATATTTAATGTTATCTGTTTAGGTATTTGATTTTGGTTTTAAGCGAGCGAAAATTCAATAATTGTTAATGATTACAAATATGTTAGAATATGTTGGTGTGTCGTTAAGTTTCAATTATTACTGCGAAATAACTGAGATATCTGGATGAAATTTAATCTGCATATTAAATTGTCCTTATGTACATAATATTGTAAATTACAACTATTCCCGTTAATATGTTTGGTTTAAATAACTCGCAGTATCGTAATTGTAGATTGAAATAACTCGTAGTATCGTAAAGTTTTAATTATTAATAAGAAAAAAATAATCGAAATATAGAAACTTAATTTTTTTTTTATTAATGCCCACTTCATAAGGCTTCTCTAACTAATTACCATCCAGAGTTCTATATTTCTCTCAGTGTCTCTTGACCTTTCGAAAGTCGTAATTGTAGAACTCCGTCATTCCCATTCTACGGGTTATTTGAATCTAGGGCTTCCTGAAATAAAACAAATCATCATGAATTACTGTAATTTACAACATTGTGTACATGAGAATCAATTAATATGTAGAATACATTTAATTTCTTCTCATTGTTATTTCTCAGAAACAATTAAAACTTTACGCTATCCCTCGTATTTCAATGCTAAATAAAAAAAAAAATGCTTGCTTTTTTTTTTTTTTTTTTTCCAAATCTATATGATAGAAGTTTCCGTCTTCATAAGCTGCAATCCTATGAAACTCGCTTTAAACTTATAAATAATATTTCATTTATTATAAAATAATAAACAAAATATATTTTATAATAAACGAAATATTTTGTAATCAATGTTTTAAGTGTGAGTTTTATTTATCGTGTATACATTAAACCATTAATTTTTTTAGCATTTTTTTTAAATTAATTTTTTATCTCTGAGTTAAATGAAACAAAGCTTTAAATTATGAATTTGCCACGCTAAAATCAGGAATGAAGATGAAAGTTATTTGTGCGTGTGTGTGTTATTGTAATATATTAAAAAAATAAATCGGAATTTTTTGGATAGAATTTTCCCTTTCACATAACATAAACTGGGAATTTTTATTTACTTTTATGAGATAAGTGTTAAATTGTGTTTTGCAGTATTGAATTAATTTACAATTTATATAATTGTAGAACTCTATCTTTCCCATACTATGGGTTACTTGAATTTACAGCTTCGGGAAACTAAAAAAATAATTATAAATAGCTGTCATTTATAATAATGTTTTAAATTACAGATATTTATGATGATTTGTTAAGGATCAATTAAAATGTAGAATACATTTTATCCAGATATCTTGGTTATTTCTTAGAAACAATTAAAATTTTACGTTACTGCCTCGTATTTCATTATTGAATAAAAAATACTTTTTTTTTTTTCAAACTAATATTGTAATCTTTATGATCTATAATCCTATGAAATTAATTCGCATAAAACTCTTATGAAATATTTTATATAAAAAGCGTTTTAAGTTCGAGTTTTATCTATTGTCTATAAACTAAACCCCCATTAGTTTTTTAACATTTTTTTTCAAAAATTAATTTTATCTTTTTGAGTTGAATGCAATAAAGCTGTCAATTATAAATTTGCAACACTAAAATCCAGGAAATAAGATGAAAAATATTTTGTGTGTGTTATATTTTAATATATAAAACAAACAAATCGAAATTTTTTTTCTAAAAAAAAAGGTATTTGACCTTTCATGATACACATAAATAGGGAATTTTTATTTACTTTTTATCCAGTTTCTTGAATGGAATTAACACTTGAAAGAATCTAATTCACTGTTTTTCTAAAAATATCCATGATTTTTCTAATATTTGTTTTGTTTAGATATTATAAAATTTAATTCATTCCATTACATTTGGAATAAAATTAATATTTACATGGATCACTTTGATATAAAGCGAAATCATTCGTGCTCAATCAAAATTAGTATAATTTGAATTATAAAATGCCTAGATTCTCTGAATTGTATTTGCATTAACGACGATTTATGCTTCGTCTCTGAGTGCAAACATAACAAGTGGAATAAACAAGCTTTTCAAACCTCGGCAATTCGCGATTTTAACTGCCGATAGCTAAAACATGTGTATAGAATAAATTTAATTTCAAACTCCAACCCTATGAATCTTTTGTAAATATTGATAAATATATAACTGTTAATCGTCACTGTACTCATGTAGTTACTAGTAGTTTTCCCAGCATATTCGAAATATCATCACGGAACAATATTAATCTCTCTAATAGCAAATGCCAAACGATCGATCCCGGGGTCTCTTTGAAGCTTCTATATCAATAACCGCTTTGATCTCACAATATCCAATGATTTCTTTGTTGTCTTTCATTTCTCCGGATTGGCCAGTCCATATCACGTGATGATGATCATGATATCTAAATCTTGTTCGTTTCAACCGTACCAGTTCATTTGCTTGACATACGAGTTGTATATATTCTCCTTCCATCCCCCCCCCCCAGAGAAGACTGGACCAAATGACCCCTTATCTGCCGTCACAATGGTCCGATCGCTGACCATCAACAACGTCCAGACGTCGCACCTAATGTCCGGCCATCATACACTTTCCCGGACCGAAAGAGATCGGGAGATGTATGGGTAGATATAAAAGACACAAAACTCACAGCTGAAAATGATTCTCCTTTCTTCTCCTTAACGATGTGACCAAACGATGGGGCCATTTTTCCTGGCTGAAAGTTGGCATCACAACTTTTCATTAGCTGGGACCTGTATTGCAGCCGGTAACGATGCCACGTTGCTGCGTAAGTCTTCGTTAGTTTCAGGTGTTATTTGTTTCTGTAGCCTGTTTGTGGGTTTCGTGTCTGGTGTGTTTGTCGTGTGTTGGTTAGGGCCTAATCTAATATATTATTTAACGGACGGTATGGTTTTTCTTTTCTTTTTTTTTTTCGTTGTTTATCATTTCCCTCCTTCTAATTTGAAAATATCAACGTTTCTATCCCCTGATGGTTTAGACTACAATCTCTTTAATCTATGGTACAAGTCATTTGTGAAATGTTGTTTTACTGATTGGACGTCTTTTTCAAAAATCATTTTATAGTATTTCAATTAAAAGCGATATTTTAATAAGTGAAAAAAGTTATTGAATTTCTTTTTGGGAGAAAAATATGCATTCAAAGAGAACAAAAAAAAAATTTTTTTTTTCGTAAATGTCTGCTTACTTCTGTTTTATTTATTTCTCCATTTTGGAAACTGTTTAAACAAGTAAAGTTAGTTGTGTTTTTTGTCACTGAGCCTTCGCGGGACATATTACACCCAACACAAGGGGACGATGTTGCCATTTTATTAATTAAAAAAAGTTCGTATACCTTGATTAAACACAGAATAAAACGCTGCTGGCTGTAAAATCAAATGTATGGAATAAAACCAAAGTCGAGTAAAAAAAAAAAACGAATGTCTGCGACCGAAGCTAGTAAGAAAGTATCTTAAAACATCTAGAATTGATGATTTAATTGCAATTAGTGATTTAAAAAAGAAAGAGATGATTTGAAGATTTTTAAATGCCTTGTGTCTCTCCCTTAAACAAGGCTCGACAAGCCTGATGTACTTTAAAAACGATTGCATTAATTCTCGACATCTATTTTAAAGTCCTTTACAAGACAAATTCCTTTCCTTTTAGGATTGTCCCTTAATGCATTCCACCTCTTCCAGACGATACATTCACTACACCATCCCATCCGCCATTCCATCCTACCGAAATTATACCACGCCGGGGGTTTTCCATCCCACCAGACCCCTTAATCGTTCCGACGAAATTTGTGATCGTTCATTTCCAAGTTCTTGGTCGTCTTCAGGAGTCGTCGTTACCATGAATAACAATGCGGTGGGGCGACATCTGTTGAAGGCATTTGTCATCCTCTCCCCAAGCTTTTGTTCTAAGAATCCAGATGATTTCTCAGCCCCGGCAGGCGTGATTCGAATGGGGGGGTCGCCTCGGAGCTTTTAACCCGGGACGTTCATGTTTATGCATATGGTGATCGCTCATGGTGGTCTTGCGTGTTTGGTGGGATTTTACGCCACCATTGGTTTAAGGATTTATAGGGCGTGGCTTAATCTGGGGTGTTACATATCATGTAGATGAACGTGGTTTTAAATGTTTGAGGGATGGAATTGTTGCATGTGAAGAATTTTATGAGATTATAGAACATTGAGTTTGTGGCTCTTCAGGATTAGTTGAGGCATATTTTCACCATATTCTAAAAACTAAAAATAAAATCGTTATGTCTGGAGAGGGTTGGATGTTGCACATCAAGTTTCTCGAGTTGATGGCCCGGTCAATATAATAGCTTGTAGCAAATAGTTTTCTAAAAATAACATAAAAACTTGATTAATAAATTTTTTTTAATAAAAATTTGATTTTAAAGAGAAAAAATTTTTAATCAAGTTTTTATTAAAAAATTGACTAAAAGGCATGAAAATATTTTTTCTTTCAACTGTAGAATAATATATAACTTTATAAAAGCTTGAGACACACGCTTAACAGTAAAGGTACCCAGGTATAATTACCGATAGTTTAAATATCATGACTTCTTCCATTTGATATATATATATATACACATACATACATACATTTAATAATTATTTTCATATCTTTTAGTCTTTCTTTTTATTTATTTATTTTTTTTTTTAAAAAAAGCTGATTTTTTTTTTCTTTTCTTATTATTCTGTACATTTAAGAGTAAGTAAAGAAATTACGTGAATTCAAAATTTCAATTGAATTGGGTGTTGTTAAATCCAAGATCGTGGCTCCCATCCCTCCCCCACTATTTATATTACCTGCTTGAGAATACCGTACTATTGTGTTGCCATTGGAATTATACGAATTGTAGTTGTTAAATAACGAAACTGAAGGCTATCGGTGAAGATGGGTTCTTCCAATGCGTGTACTAGCACTTCGTTTCAGGATCATAAGTAAAAAAACCACGATTAGTCGCACGTTATTATCCTTTCCAATAAGTTTGGGTCGTTTTCAAAGGCATTGAAAGTGCCTGTACAAAATTTTTGCGAGCTTCTTGTTGTTCAAAAGTGAGAATTTTCGACGCACACTTTTTCCATACGAAAATTGTTATGGAAAATTTGCCGCACGGAGTCTTTGTCGATTCCTACAGTCTCAGCAATCGCACGAATACTTTATCCGACGGTCACATCGAACCCAATTACCGATTTTTTTCAATATTGTCATCCGTTTTTGGGGTGAAAGGGCGACCCGGATGTGAATCATCTTCAACGTCTCCGTAGTCCTCATCAAACGCTTAAATGACTCAAAAACACGTGCACACGATAAACATTCATTGCCACATACTTCTTTCAATAAATTAAAAGTTTTGTGTAGTGGTTTTTCCAAGATTCATGTCAAATTTGACAACAATTCGTTGCTCACTTATCAAACTCTTATGCAAACGAAAGCTATGGCTATACAGATTTGTTTACAGAAGCGAGATGATCGTTTTCGAAAGAGAAATCTCTCGCGTTTGGCTTCTTCTGTAGCAGAGTTAGTCTCGTTATATAATAGCCATGCCTCGTATATGTATGCAAAATTTGTAGCCTGATCGAAAGATAAGATGTGGGTTAAAATTCGATTATCAAGTTTGAATTTTCTGTGGATAGACATTAATACTAGTTTGATACGGAAATAGCGAGTTAAATAAAGGTTTGTTAAAATAAGAATAGCTTAATTTTTAAAATTTCCTAATTGCGCATAATTATTCATGACGCACCACAACATTTGACATTGAACATTGTTCGTCGTGACCCATAGCAACGAATATTTTTGGCAACCGTTAGTAAAATAACACCATTAGTCTTTGACTGCCTCGGTTAGTGTGTCTAACAATTATTTCGCCTTCAGAGAAAAAATAAGTTTATTTCCGTTTCGGTGATTACCTCGTGTTTAGTAAGTTAATCCCAAAGGGGGGAATTTATTTTTAGTCTAATATATTACTTTGTGTTAGTAACTATTTATCTATTTTGGGACCTTGGATTCAGCATAACCTTTTAGAAATTAGGGAAAGAAGGGGGAGTGATGTTAATTGAAAAACGACTGAAAAACGTAGGTATTTCTAAGAAAAGCTGTGGAATTGGAACTTCTCCGTTGGGGAGAAAAATAATTGGTTTGATATGTTTTGATGCCTCTGTCGAGGCTCCAAAACCTCCCGTTGGCGTGGTATGAAAATTTTGAGATGGGGTGCGAACTCGGGAGAGACCCGTGTGGTGACCGGGGATGACAGAATAGTCTCACTGTAGCTCATGCATGTCGTAAGAGGCGACTAAAATGGGTACCCAGCGTCTGGGGGTATAGCCGGGCACCCTGCCACTGGGGATTATATCAGGGGACCTCAGGAACTTGCCTTCTTCAGGCAAGTACGGGCATCATGACCCCGAGGCACCTTAGTGATCTTTTTTTTTTCCCATGGGTTTTACTGTCTTTGGTAAACACGGGTGGCGCACTCCCGGGATACCCTAGCGATCCTTCTCTATTTTCGACCCTCCGTCTTGTCAACCATTTATATATTTTTTTCAACTTCACGTCTAGACCACAGTTTAATCTTGTTTGGCGCAGCATAGCCATATCTGGCTCTTGCGCCAATAAACTTTACATTCACTCACACACGCGAACTCGGGAGAAGTCATTCTCATCATTTGACCGAGGTTCGAAGAAACGAGGTCCATCACCACAAAACTATCTTCTCACGATGTTACTTAATAAAAAAAAATTATAAAATTACTGTAATTAACAAACATAATTAATTGCGATTTTTTTCATAGAAAAATCATTAATGATATATCTAATAGCTGTTAATGAACAAGTAGAAATAGCGGAATATCTATTGGCTTAGAGAATATGGATTGAAAAAATTAAGGTTCAGAATGAAAGAGTCCATCACCAATACCCGTCGTGTTGCTTCTAAGGTCGTCGTCAATAAACATTGAATCCAAAAAGGAAACCTAACTGTAGTGGTTTGGTCATTTATAATGCATTTATATATCTTAGTTTTCTTTCTGCATTTATGTACATATGCTCCTTTGTTAAAAAGTGGCCGCGGTAACTCAATATTGATGGTCGCAAACTCGTGGTTGGCGTCATTTCGATCGAGTCGCGGGTTCAAGTCTTGATTTCTGTAAAGATCAGCCGTGTAATGGGGCTGCACTCAAAATTCGATTTTCAAAGTCTTCGTCGATGTCTTATTCTGCCAATAAATTATTTCTTGTTTTTCCATACGTAGATATGTTTCTATTATTATATTATCATTTTCTATGTATTTGTTTAATACAAAATGGTCTTTTTGTTGATTAAACATTTATTATCTTTGTACCATGTCCTGGAGCGCCCACTAAAGACTTGACATGATAAAAATTTGTTTTAATGAAGAAGACTCACTTGCTTTTATTTTTGTTAAAAAATACTTCATTGTTGTTATATTCTTTTTGCATATCCTTCATCTCCCATCTGTAAATTTATTTCTGTAAGATACATTTTTTTGATTTTCAATGAAGCCTGGAGTGGTGTTCCTCCAGCTTGAAAACTCCAAACCCTTATTGGGTGACTTGGTTCTTTGGGCGAGTCGAGAACTCGAGTGTCATCCTTGTCAACTATCGGTGTGGCTCCGAATTCCGAAGTTTTCCTAGTGTAATTCTTTGTGTTTTTCTGATGCGATTTTATTGAAATATAGAAGTCACTCCTTTCGAGCTAACTAAGTTTTTACAGCACAGAAGAATAATGTTAAGAACAGAATCATACTCATTGCTTGACTAACCTTAAAAAAAAATACCAAGTTTTTTTTAATAAATAAGCAAGTATTAAATGTGAGAAGAAGCATTAATTATAAGAAATATTTTTTTAAAAAAAACATCATTATATGTATCCAAAATGTTGAAATAATATTATAATTTGTTAAGAAAATAAATTTGAAACCAGTCCAGTTTGGTTTGAGGATAAAGATAATTAAAATAAAAGTTCTATACAAAGTTTTGCAACGAACAGATTTAGCCACCCAAGGTGCACTTTTTTTATAATTATTATTAAATTACTCATTTAAATATAAAAATTAAAATAAACGCTGAAATATCGAGAAATGGAAAATAGTAAATTTTTCCGATATTAAAACTGAAGGAAACGATAAATTATTAAATTGAATATATTCAAGCTAAAAGTAATTAAAATTAACACAAACGATAAAAAATTGACAAGTGATCTGGTACGCCAAAATGCCCCACCTAAAACAATATCCCCTTAGGTGGCTAATAAATACTTTTAGAGTATAGAAATAAATTTAATGAAATGCATTTAAAATGTTAGTACTTTAAAAATACTATCTAATGCATTCGTTATCTCGGCAGCATCATTTACACTGAAGAATGATATTAGATAGTAGTATAATGATTTTTCGACTTCAATTTAAATAGAATTTATGTTTACATATGTAATATTCTAATTACGTTTTTTTGAGAATTTATCATAAAATATAGCTTTTGTGGTTTCTTTTTCAGAAGAATTTATAAACATTCTTTATTTTTTTTTAATGTAACTATAATTATGTTTTTAAAATTTGTCTCCTTTTTCCAATTTCTTTAAATTTAACATTTTTATTAATATTGTATATATTTTTCTACGTAGAATTAAGGCATTGAATATATTTTAACTTAGTTAAAAATTGAGCTCAGTTACTACGATACTTCCATTTGTTTATACTTATTATTATTACTTGGAAAAGAAAATTCCAGTGAATATTTTGAATTTTTTTTCCTTCCCATTTTGCTTTGCATATTTTTAGCAAAATATTTGTTGCTCTTAAATACCATTCATAGATGACCATTCTGGTTTTTATTTTTCGTTAGAAAATGAAATTAAATTGCACTCGAAAAACAACGATTACTATTATATAATCTGCATATATAACAATTCAAATTTCCTCAAAATTATTATTGATTTTGTTAAATCAAATAATTATATATATATTAAAATATCTCATCTTATTACTCAAAATAATATACAAAATTTATTCTTACATTAACCATTTTTATTTTTAAGTCTTCAATCACCTTTTCGTTTTCTCCACTCTCTTCGAATTAAATGCACGCCATTTATAATATTAATTTATCTCTCTTTTTTGCGTGTTGCCTATTCCAGTATTAAATATCTGTCTTCCAGCGTTGCCATTCAGAACATTAACTTTCCTTTTTCCGTCGGCTTCTCATTCACCATCAGAAACACGCTTGGAATAATAAACGAGCTATTACAATAATCGTCTGCGCTGAAATATATACTCCGCAGTATGTTATTGTGTACCTAAAGTTAGAGCTTATCGTAAATAATATATTTATTATAGAAAATTATTCTCTTTTCCTTTTTTCTGCTTTGAAACGAGTGAAATGATTCGTTATATTATGTTTATATTTAAACTGTGGAGAACGGTGTATGATTTAGAACATCAAAGTGAAGTTTAATCGCCCGCAGCCGAAATTAAATTTTTATCGCTGATAAACTTAACTCATAAAATTCTCTTTAATCTTTTTCATGCTGGTATGCTTGAGTTTGTTTGCGTGTTGATATCTTTTTTTCAATTTAAACTCTGAAAATATTTGTTTCAGAAATTTTGAATTTCTAGAATATTTTATATTTGTGTTTGTCATTTGATATTGCAAGCAAAAATGTAAATGTTTTGAAAAGAGAATCTGGCAGTAATTGATTAAACTGCATTTTTGTAAATTATGTGATAGTTAATATTTGAAATATATTAAGTAAATGGGAGATTAATTGCCATTTATGTTTTTAATTTACTTTCAGAAAACTGAACTTAACTACTTTAAAGTATTTTCCATTTTTTTTATTATTTATTATTTTTGTTATATTTTTATTTATTTATTTTGCAAGCAAATTGCCTAAGAATATTTAAAAAATGAAAGATTTAACGATTTAACTCTATTTCAGCTCTCGTTTGAAAAAAAAAAAAACTGCATTAAAGTTTCTTTTATAATTATAGACCTTGTATTTTATTGAAATTTCAAAGAATTTCATTAAAATTGGTATATTTTACGAGCCTGTTTAAAACAGAATTTTGTTTTATTATCCATTATTTGAGATCAATTATTTCAGATTAAAGAAATCGCGTTCTTTGTTGTGTTGATTGATTTAATATATTACATCGAAATCTCATTAAATATATTGCAAGCAACTTTGTTTAAACTAAATTAAGCTTTCGATTAAACACAATATTAAAGTAACAAAGCATTTACATGAATGTAATAAAAAAATTACTGAATAATCCGAATTCTAACTACATTAAATAACCATTATTTCATGGAATAAATGCCATTGTATCAAAATAGCCTTTAATGGTATCGTATACCGATTCATACTTTCATTCTTTCAAGTTATTATTGTTTTATTTGAAAATTTTCTATGAAATATAAAAATGAAAATATTAATTTTTTCATTTCATTGAGTTTGATTTAAAAAAAAAAAACGCTAAAAAATAAAGATTTTTTTTACTATACAGCATCCGTGAGCACGATCGCATATCTTATTATCACGTTTTTTTTTTAATATATGTATTTTTTTTTTTTTTTTTTTACATTTTCTGTTCTATCAAAATGCTTGCTTATAAAAAAAAATGTGATTTTTTTTTAAAAATCCGAACGTTAATTTACGCTTCTGTGCGTATTTAAATTGTCTTTGATATAATTGACATAATTTACATTTCGATTCACGATTGCATTTTCCTGGATTTATATTTAATGCTTCAAATTGTACCATATAACAAAGTATTTCTTAGATGTTGGCTGTTGAAAAAAAATTATTTCATGTTTAACTTATATCAATGAATGTGTTATTTATTGAATAAAGATTAAATGAAAACTTCTGCTGCTCATTGTTATTTATTTAATTTTTTTAAGTCTTATACTTTTTACCTGAATTTTTTGTTCTTCCAAGTTTATAAAAGTAATAGGCTTAGAACAATCATTTAAGTTTATTTAACCTCGCGTACCAATAGAATTTTGTTTTTCTTATTCTGATCTTATTATAAAAAGGATTATTTTAAAAATATGTACTTTAAGAAACATTCTTTTTGTTGAATAAATTGCTGTAAAAGCCAATCATCTTCAAAAATCTAATAATCTTTCTTGAAAGTAAATTTTCTTACCATTGTTTAAGTACTTTTTTCAAAAAAGTAATTAGTCATTTGCAATTTAAAAAAAAATAGCTTGAAGCTTGTAGTGTTTTAAACTTTACTTGATACTTTTTTTAAAAGTATTATCTTCGTTTAATTTACATGTGTAATAACTTAGAAGCTAAATTTGTTTTGAAAGTGAATTGCATATAACAAGACTACTAAAGTAACTAAATGTGTTAATTAGCAAAGAAATTTAGCGTGTGTGTAACATATTTGCCATCAATTAAATTTAATACAGACAGATGAATTTTAATTTCAACTGTAATTCATACGAATCCTTTCTGGACCCCGTCAACATAAGGCTCAATAACACGTGAGTGTGCTTTACACGAGATTTTACTGTGGCTCCCTTGGTAGGCAAATGTTTGTGATATCATTCCTAAACATTGTGGCGTCAAAATTTTTTTCTTTTCTTCTAATGAAATTCGGATTAATGTTTTGTTAGGATTACGTCACAAGCTCCTGTTAAAAGTAAACATTAATTTTTAAACTGTTTTATGCATCCCATGCGAAAGTAGAGTACTGTGTCCGTTTTTAAAATTTTAAGTTAGTGAGTGAGTGAATATGAAAGTTATCGGTGCAAGAGCCAAATGTGGCTATGTTACTCCAAACAAGATTTAACTGTGGTCAAACGTGAAAAAATTGTAAAGAAAAAGGACAAAAATTAGTTGACAAGAAGAGGGCTCGAAAGTAGAGAAGGATCGCTAGGGTAACCGGGGGGTGCGGCATTCGTGTTTATCAAAGACAGTAAACCCCATAGGAAAGAAAAAGATCACTTGTGTGCCTCGGGGTCATGATGCCCGTACTTACCAAACAAAGGCAAGTTCCTGAAGTCCCCTGATGTAATCCCTAGAGACAGAATGCCCGGCTGTACCCCCAGACGCTGGGTATCCATTTTAGTCGCCTCTTGCGACATGCATGAGCTACAGTGGGACTATTCTGTCATACTAGGTCACTGCACGAGTTTAAAATTTTAAGGAAGAGAAACTCAAAGTTAATTATGAGTGTGTGTGTGTTGTTTTATTTACAACTTGCTCATTAATGAATATTTTTAATAAACAAATGTATGTTTTATTCTTTGTATGAACTGCTTAATCCCCTTTTTTTAAAAAAAAACTTATTTCTTTTTAAAATTTTACTGATTTTTTTTTTTAAAAAATAGACTCTGTGCTCTTTACCTCCTGCATGCAGATATGTGAATTACCAACTTACATATATATGAGAAAAATGGAAGCAAAATTCGAAGTATCAGGGAATACATTACATGATTTTGTTGAAGTGTGGTCAACAGTTGAGAATGATCAGTCAGTTGTAGGTACAAGAACGGAGGAAGATACTGTTTAAGATGTTTAAGTGTGAAAGGAGTCACACGATGAGGAAAAGGATGATGTATCCAAACAGGCCCCAATCACACATTCAAAGGCCCTTGAAGAAAAACAGAATTATTCTTGAGTTATTTTGAGCAATAGGAAAATTAGGATTAGGGTACATCAAAAAAGATCTGCCATGCTAGAAATTAAGAAGAAACAAAATGACAGCAAATAAATAAATAATCTGAATTTTCTGTAAATATATCAAATGCTCTTTCATTATTATTATTATTATAACAAGCATTTGATTTGCATATAAATGTTCTTAAATTTATTTTCTCGAATCAACTAACTACTCAATAATTCGACTCAAATATTCATTACGCTGAAAATTCATATCGATGCAGGACCATTTTTTACCGCTCATTTTATATTAATACTGTAACCCGAAGCTTGGTAACGGGATCGGACTGTATTAAGAAACAAAAATATATGTTATTTTTGTTTCCCAGTGATAATTTTTATCGAAATGTTCACTAATGAATAGCACATATTCGTTAATCTAGCGCCGTGAATGAAAACAAGGAGTAAAATTTTGGGAAAAGCTGTTATTTCTTTCTTGATCAAATAAAAGCAAAAGTTAATCTACATTTTATTTTAAAATTCAGTACATATATAAGACGTTACAAATGCTCTTTGTTTTTAACTTTATTGAGAGTTCATTAAATGCTTAACTTTTTTTTACTCGGTCTGTTTAACATTCGAATTTTTTTTTTTTAAGTAAGATTTGTAGCAAAGGGCATTGTATTTCTTTTATCTATATTTATCTTCAAAATAATCCATTTCAGACTTTCAACTGTTTGGTGTATTTTTCTTTTCTTTTTTTTTTATTGTTCATTCTTAATTCATTGTTTATGTTGCTAATTAATGTTTATTTTATTTACCACCTTCATGTTATACTGTTTATAAACTTACACGCTCTAACTTCTCAAAATAAGTTTTTCACCAAAGTAAATTTTGTCTTTAAATATTCATATTTTCACAATACTTTTTTTCTAGTTTTGTACTCAAGTCTTTATGCATCATTATGAAACTCAAAATTTAGTTTTTGAAAATAAGTGGAAGAAAAATATTTTTTTTAAAGTAAAAACACACAAACGGTCAATTTAAAATAACCTTGTGAGAAAAGCGCGAAATTTAATTACAACGGGCCATTAATTTAAATTAATGGAAGAAAGTGGCTAACAAAGTTACAAAAATGCAAATAATTAATTCTTAGAGTTAAACTATGTTTTTAAGGAAACATTTTTCCTCCTTAGCTTTCGTGAATATGATTATTTTAAACAGTGTGTATTAAATTTGTTACAGTTCTTAGGAAATTTTAAATATTTTTATAACGAAATGTAATTGCTGTAATTGTATTTTGAAAATTGTGTCACGAAAAATATTTTTTTAGATTAAAAACGTGTTTTATAGATAGGTTAGATGATTGAAAATATTTCCCTGCAAAAATTGCGTTCGAACTTTCAGTATTCCTGTGTTTCCCATAGAAAGTTTTATGAATGACTAAAACAATTTGCACGATTTTTAGTAATTTTTAATTAAATGAGTAAGACATGTTTGCGATGAATGTGATGTTTTTTAACACTTTAACAAAAGACAAGTGCTTTTTTTTTAAATGACTATTTATTGCATAAAATGTACTAAGCATCTGTCTTGTAATGCATTATTTGTTTAGTTTCTTTTAATTTATTTTTTAAATGTTTCTCCCCAAAACATAATCTAACTTTCGTTTGCTAAATAATTAATGTTTTCTGAAACAATTTTACTGTATCTTTTTAACTCAAAACATTATAAATAATTTTTCAAAAAAAAAATGTGTGTATGATGTAAACACATTAAAAATTAATTGCACCTTATTTCATGAATATGAAACGGAAATTAGAGATTTTAACTTTTTGAGTATCCTTTATTCGCATATCTATTGCCGCTAATTAAACTAACTTTGATATCTTAATTTTACTTATGAAGCTACGGTTTTCTGAGAAACCGTTACCGTTATCTAGTGGCCATATCACGGCAAGGAACGTCACCTAGTAATCACGCCCATCTGGTTTACATTGGCAACGTTTTAGTCACGACATCCACCTCAACATTGCTGTCGCCAGATAACGGTTCCGCTTTCCATCGAAACTATAGCGAACCCCATACATGCCATATAAATAAATTTCTTCATTATATGCTATGGCTTAATCGAGAGTTTTAATTGAAAAAAATCTCTCGTAAAATTGATTTTTCCATTAGCCAGAATCCAATTCGAATACGTACCATTCTTGATATGATCTAATTAAACCTAGTTTTATATATCACTCCATTACTTAACTACCACATCACTGCATCCACAATCCTTACCACATGTTGCTGCTCCCCCTGCACCAAAGATCCAATAAATTAATTTTAATGGCCGCCCATTTTACATGTTGCCTAGCAACACTTTCCCACCGAAACAGCCACTTTCTTAAATGGCAGAAAAGAATTTTATTTCAATTCCCGACGAATTATTCCCGCATTTCGCACTAATAAATAACAAAGGCGAATAGTCGCCTTAATTGCGTCTTGGGGAATAATAATTACTCATTTCGTCCCAAGTATTCCGCATCCGTCGCTGTCGTACATTCGATCCCCTGGAACGATATTGCGCGTATTCTCTGCGTTTCTCTCTCTCTCCCAGGAGAAAATAATTTTCCATCGAGAGGGTAGTTTTCCTCCCAAAGGGGTTTTCTACGGAAGCAAATGTGTTTCTTTAACTACCCGCCGGAGCAATTGGAAAAGTTGGGACTTGTGTTTCTGCGAGGCTGGGAAAGATTAAATCCGGGGTTTGCGACTCCACTTTATGCATCAATGATTCGCTCGTTAGCGAAGTAAAGATGACTTAATTTCCACGTTAAAATGAAATCAAGCCGAATCTAAATGGAAATGCGCGTTACTGGTCCCTTGTGGTAGTGTTTAAAAATTAATTTGATAGACGCCGTCTTTGCTAGTTTCGGGGTACTTCACATATTGTTTATTTATTCCTTTAGTATATTTTTCCTTTTATTTTGTTTCATTATGAATGTTTAGATGGTATCAGTTGCAGAATTATCAATGAGTTTTTGTCGTTGGGCAGTTTACATATATCTTTATTTACTCTGGTAATAGCTTGAGTTCAGCCCGTAAAATTTTGGTGCAGAAATCTTTCATGTTTTGCTATATTATTTTGTGTTATTTTTACTCATTTCTGTTAATTTAACTGCGTTCATTTCCCAAAATTTATGCAAATTCGCATGAACTGAAAGGAACTGCATCTTCCGTTTTCCTATGTAAAGTTTCGCTCTGAAACGGTCGAGGAAAGGAGGTTTCTTTCAGTTTCTCTGAAGAGAAACTTAAAAAAAAGTTTTTTATTTTTATTTCTAATGGCAGATTACAAACAGTTACAGCAAAAAGAAAAAAATAATTACAATCACAAAGGAACAAAACACGAAATAAGAACAAGGGATGCTGCAACAAAGTTTATTAATCCAACCTCTCTCTAGCCTCCCAGTAACGTTCAGAAAGAAAAGGCTTTCGAAGCGCAGGGTAGTGTAGCAGATGAGAGGAGTCTATATCTTCACCAGAGTTTCACTGCAAGCCAGGGAAGAAGCAATTTTGAATCTGTAAAGATGTTTTCGTAAGCAGTCATGTCCGGTGGCTAGGCGGAATTCAACGACCTATCTATGTCTTGGGCCATTACTCAAACTGGAGACAGTATTCTTCCAAGCCTTGTTTGATATATAATTGGAAAGGTCCTCCTGAGCATGGGCTTTGATAGATTTTTTAATAAGGTTTTTAATAGTACAGAGGGGCAAAGGACGAGAAACATTCTGCTTAATCAAAGCAACCCTTTTAGCCAGATAGTCCGCTGTCACCTCGGACTTCACAGTGGGCAGGGACCTACTGGAAGACAATAATTTTCTCAAAAGAAGCCAAGTTGTCGAGGTGACGACGACAGTCCAAAATGTCTTGCGTTAAGGTATCTGAAAGGGAAATTGAGTGTTGAAAAACCATGTGTAAAGAAATTTCGAATCAGTTATTATACCCATATTATATTACCATACCCATTTAATCTTTGCTCGCCAATTGGCGTTTTTAGCGTTCCTTCGAGACCCGAGAACACAATATGTAATTTATTATGCGTATTCGAAGTGGCTGCGGTAGCATAGTCGTAAGCTCGTGGCCGTCGAGTCGTGGGATTGAGTCCTGCTTCTATTACGGAGTGTTCCTGTAATGGGGCTGAGGCACATTAAATATGTTGAAACTCAAAGTTTTCACTCAGCGTGGTATTGAAATTTGGAAAGAGAGGTGTCAACTCAAATGTTTTCCTCGTTACTTTATCGTGGCTCAAAATAACGAGGTCTGCCGCCAATACCTCTTGTGTATGTTTCGTAACAAATACTTTTTGGTGGTTGTAAGAAGAGTTATATAAATTGTAAATTTGTATTGGAGATATTTGTTATACCTCTTGTTTTCGCACATGCATTCCCACTCCCCGTTCTTATGTCATATTTTCAACTGGGCTAAAACATTATAATGTTTCCTTTGTAATTTGAAATTATGTAATATCTTAATTTATCTATTTACACAAGTTCTATTATATCTTTCTTTCTTCAACGTATAAAAGGATTTTTTATTGATCAATAAATGCTGAGTGCGGGGATGGTTATTTCTGAGGGAAAACCGGGTTTGTAGTTCTAAATGAACACGAAAACTGTTAGCGAACCCCCCGCCCCTTGGGGCGTTCGGCCAATAGCCTTCGTATTCGTTTTAAGAGCGACGTTAATAAGCTATCAATCAATGAATGTACTATGAACAAAAGTACAACCAAGTTTTATTGTAATGTTAGTAACTTTAGGGTTACTACGTTAATATTACGTAATGTCTGTATATACTCTTTTTATTTATTTATATGTTGTGGTCGTAAATGCGAATGGTCATAAATTGAGAAGGTGTACTTTTTTTTCTGCGAATTCTAAGGGACTCCTTAAGGCACACAGTTCGAAAATCGATCGAGTGTTGTAAGTCAGACTTCCACTTGATTCTCAGTCAGCTGATCTCTGCCAACTGAAAGTTTGAGTGGTTGTTCAAGAACAAAGCGCTTGATACAGATTTCCAAAAAAAAATATCGGAAAAACTCTGGACTGTTTTAGTATGTAATAAGTGACGAGAGATATTTTTCTGTTCATATGCCAAAGTCGCCAAATATTTTGTCGAAAAATGAATGACCGCCAAATGTCACGTTCTGATTGAAGTTGCGAAGTAAAGTTATTTGTTTCTTCAAAACGAAATGTACTTTGCACTCCTTTTGGACAGAGAAGTTGTAATTATTACAAGTGTAACTCTATAGTGATTTTTCCTTCCCTAACCTTCGGGATTTTTCTGTTCAAATTGTTTAAAGCAAGCCTGTTCAATCGCACAGACTTTGCGAACCGCTTTGGAAAAACATTTTATTCCGATGGGCAGCATTATACGTGTGTGTGTGTGCGTGCGTGCGTGCGCGCGCACACACGCGCTAGCTTATGTGATGAATTCGATTTATCATGTTCTTTTTAATTGTGGCATTTTCAACGTCAACTCAAATTCTCATTAAAAACTACTACTACTTCCACCTCTCGAATCGCGGCAAACGGCTAATCCTCCCGATCCCCATTAGAAGAACTCAAGAACATTCTGTTTTAAATTAAGGGAAAGTATATTTTTTTGAATTTAAATGTATTTGTGCGAAATAAAACTTGGAAACTGTCCTAGAATTACAACACAGTGCTAGTGCTGAATTATTAGCAATCAAAAAGCACTGAGTAGTCAGTCTGTCTGGATCCATACACTTCTGGGTCAAATATATCAGGCTTACTGCAGACAGACAACTGACTGCTGCTATTTCACTTGATTCATGCATCGCAGTCCCTCCCCGCGTCTAATAAGGCACTCTCATGTTTTGCAGTAAGTTTGTGGTTAGGTATACATTGTATATCGCCCACTCGCGCAAGATGGTTCGCGTGCTTTTTAAAATGAGCCCAACTTTGTAATTTTAACTGAACATGAGTATGGAAGAAAAATTGTGAGGACAGTTGGGTCAATGTTCCGAGATATTTCCATAGTAACAGGATATGAAATGAACGACTCATGACGGAATATTCTTGAGTAGTTTTTTGTATAGTAAAAATTTAAACTTTTGTTCAGATGACCAGCTCCGAGGCCAAAAGTTGACACTAGGTGTGCCTAATGCGGGTTAAGGCACACCCTTCCCTAAGTCTTGCCGACTTACGTTGAGACAATTGAAATTCTAAATTGTAGTAAATAAATAGTATAAGTTACGTTTGTTAGCAGCAATGTAAGGAATTAGAAGGTCAGTCGTAGGGCTAGTGGATTCAGATTTTCTAAGAAAGACTTCAGGATCACCCGGTCATAATCTTAACAACAGTGGAAAATATCGTAAGGAAGATTACGGAAATAGGATTTAGCTTTTAAAATATCATCTAGTGAAGAAATCGAATCCGATCGTCTCAGCAGATAAGTAATCATTCGATATATTAAACGTTAGTTTGATCGTGATTAGGTAAAAACAGGAAAGTTCCCGTTAACACTGATCTTCAAACATTCAACAAAGTGAATAATAAATTTTCTCTGCGTACTGGTTTCGACTTTATATTAAGGTGATTGTTTATTTCCTTGTAGTTAGTTAAGATTAGTTATGGCTAATGAAAGAAATAATTAGGAGCCGTAACACAAGTAATAAATAAGGTTTGGCCAACTGCACTGCCTTTTGGAAACCACATATCAGTAACGAATATTTGAAAAAGCCATTTATTCAGTGGATGGACATTTTAAAATTTCCCCCGATAACGCTTCATTTTCTCCAAAAATGGTATTATTTTTCTTGAATTTTTTCCCCAAGACGTTTTTTCGATCACGTGATTATCGCCTTAGCAACGGCCATAATAAACACTACTGTAGGACATACAAAGAGATTTTCATTTCTCCCTCCTGAAAAAGGGCATAATTTCATTACCTATTCCTCTTACAGAGCTTATTCTATTTCGTGATCACTGATACGTTTTATGTGGAGTAGTCAACACAAATAAATTATAGAAGACGCTTGGAGTAATTTTAATAATTAATTTCTCCCCAGACTAAAATCTGCATTAAAAACAAGTAACATAAAAAAAAAAAAAATTAAAGTCAATTCCTTCTTAGGTCAACAAAGAAAATTGTTATTGTAGTTACTTTTTATTCAATAATTACAATTAACATAAATATGCATATACATATGACAGAATCACAATATTAAGTGGCAAAAGAAATTTTTTTTCTAGCGATCTACACGCTTCGTCACTGACGGTATTTATTCTTAAATTTATATCCTACTAAATATCTTATAGAAGAGAAATTTTTTTCCTCCCATAAAAAACTAAAATTAATCGTTTGAAAATCAAATAAAAAAATTTTACGCTTCGACGAGATTTGATCTGAAGACGAATTTTCTACGCCGACGCTCTACCAACTTTGCCATTGCAAGACAAATAACATAGTAGAAGCATTTGCTTGCTTCTTAATTCATCCGGTAAACTGAATGATTGGAATGCAGTTTAGCCCAACCACCCTTGGCGACAGGAATTATTTGGCGGTATTTTGCCAAATGTGGCTACCTTACGTTCAGCCAAAAAAATTGCCAAGTTTGGCAATTTTTGAAATAGCGCCAAGTGGTTGGGCTAAGCTGCATTTTCACCAATTTTAACTTAATTAATGAATTAATATTTAAAAAAAAAACTGTATTAACACCAAGTGCCATTCACTGCAAGTTTGAAAAACTGTATTTGAATCTGAGTGGATGAATGAAAAGTATTTTATTAACGATTGAAAATTTGAACAAGATATATGTAGGGAGAGTGGGAACTAATAGTAGGAATTTAATAATCATCGGTCTGTTTTAACTGATCTGCGTTTAATTGAGCATGTACGAACTGCCCTGACAAGTCACCAACCAAACTTTCGGTAACTATACGAGTATAACTGAAAAAAGGGAAAGCATTCACAAGCATATCAAATTTTTAAAGATTTTCTGCACAAAATTGTTCGATAGGAGCAATACAACGTTTTTTATGCTTTTGGAACAACATTATTAATTTTCTTAAAGCAAGAGACGAAACGAAATAAAATATTTACTTTTCTGGACATTGATTAGTTTTTGTTTACTTACAACTTCGTAAAAAGAAATAAATTACTTATTTTTGGACATTGAATAGCTTTAGTCTACCGTATTTCATACATATATTTTATTTGCATATAAATCTCTCCACTCGTCTGCAAGAGTTACGAGCCATGCTATGGTTCATCCCTACAATATATACGAGTTTCATCTGGAGGGCACAAATTCCTTAACTCTAATCTAATAAAGAAAGGAGATTGTTTCTTGTTTAAATTACAATAAAATCCAGTTTTGTAATTTATTTTAATGAAATCGTGTAATGTACAAACTGTCTTATATTGTAAACCTAAGCTTATCTAAAGTACATGGACTTTTTTGAGATTTGTAGTAAGGTTTCAGGGTTTCCGTGAACTTGTATGAGAGAAAAAAAATGAACTCATTATACTTTTAATTAGAGACAACTAATTAAATCTTGCCGTTATATCTTTTTTTTTTTTTTTTGTAAGGGTTTACAGTAAATTACGGTAGCATTAGTTTTGCCTTTCATTAAGAATACCACACCGCCGACTTAGTATTTTCTATCTGAGGAAAAAACAATTATTTTTGCACTGAGACATGTATGTAACAAATAAAAAATGTTTCATTTGTATCTCTTGTATTATACGCGTAATTTGAATCGTAAATTATTTATGTATTATTATTTAATTTTCTGGAAAAGGTGCACAGCTTGTGAGTTCTCAATATAATTAGCTATTTTTTTTCCGTTAGTGCGGTCGTGGTAACCCAGTGGTCATGGTCGTGGGTTTCACTCGATGCGGACTCGAATTTCTGATTTCACGTGTCGAGGGGCTCAAAATCCTCACAGGGTATGGAAGTTTAGAGAGTAGGGGGACAACGAGGATGGCATCCTTTGACGTAGCTCAAAATTGCGAACTTCTTGGTTTCTTCTGAGTGCCATATAGATAAACGATCATCTAATCCTTCGCGGGATATATTGGTGCGCATGCGTGTGTAAGGGGAAAAATCCGTGAAAGGTAATGTCCGTTTGAGCAAGAATTCGCAAGCTTCATTTTACTTAAGGTGGCTATTTTCAACAGCAATGACATAAGTTAAAAACGTCTTAATATCTAATCTGAAGTGTAATCTCTTTTGGCTTGATTGTTAAAGGCACTGCAAAGGGAGACTGAACAAGTTTCCTCCAGATCTCCAGTTCCGGGGTCGAATCACCACCTTTTCAATGTCAACCGACCTCCCCTCGCGGGTTGAAAAAGATTCCCTCCAAAGTGGCGGGGGAAAACATAAGGTAGTGAAATAATAGATGGCAGCACAGCCTAGAGCAACTAGTTGCATATACTCCCGACGCCTCTGTGTGTCTAAGGCTCACTCTCATTCGTCACGACTAATGTTATACCGCCTACGGCTCATACCTCGGAAAGACTCGCTCACAAAAGACAGCTGATAACGTTAATGGAAACTATCCAAAAACGTCAGTATGTCCAGGAGGAGATGTAAACAAGTAATTTTCATCAAGCAATGAGTAGGATGAGAACTAGATGGGAACCGCTAGAAGGCGCTTATAATGGAAAGCATAAAGCACGTGTTTTCTTACCCATCGTCATTTCTACCGTGGATTTCAGGAGGCATTGCCTTTTCCTGATTCCACGTCACAGGAGGAACGGAGACGTCATGACTGTACTTCTCCATGCCTCATGTAATAACGATGTTTAAGGAAACTCAGGCTTTATGATTTCTGTTACAACTCTGTCTAGTGGTTCATCACTTTCTCTCCGCCTATGCATTGTATGGTGAAAATTGCTTGTTTAGATGTTTTCTATCACCCCTTAAATTTTTGTCCATGAGTTTCGAAACGCCCTGTCATCATCCCTTTAGTCTGGTTGTTAAAGGCATTGCAAAAGCAAAGAGAACGAGTTTTTCCAGACTGTCAGATCGAGGGTTCAAGTTGTCGCCATCACTTAGTAGCAACTGATTTCCTCCTCTCCCACGGAAGGAGAAACAATCTCTCCGAGGGTTGGAACGTAAACTGAGTCGTAAAAGGTACTCTGATTTAAAAAAATTAAGCCTTAAAAACATAGAAATATCTTAATTATTCGTTTAAGATATAGTTTGATTAAAGTAATATTTTAAATGTTTAATTAACTTCATTATCGGCATGTATTCATTCCACTGAATACCTTATGAAGTTCTTATCTGAGATCCCTTATTTCATTCACGCTAAATTTTTCTTCCCATACTTACAAATACGCTTCTTTGAGCCCCGGTGGGTTCTTATCCCTTGGAGATTGAATCTTGGCTGTACTTAACGTCGCAAAGACACGCTCATTAAGCGACTAAAGATGACTTAATTTGCCAGTTAAAATGAAATTAAGCTCCGATTAGAAGTGGAATGGAGAATGTAGGGAGGGAGGGTCATTAGAAACCTTCCCCGAGGGACCTTTTTAAAACGTCATTCGATCGACCGTCTCGCTTTACTGTTGGGGGGAAGACGTTTAAAGACTTTGTTCAACCGATTTCTGAAGCTGAGTTATTGACTGCTTAAACTTGGGTGGCGATATTGATGTCTTTAAGATCGCTTTTGTCTGAGGCACTTGCATACGTTTCGAGGAAAAGAGGATAAAAGGGCAGTATAGTCTTTGAGGAGCGAAAATGTTTACTTTTTTTGTCTCGTTTGACTTCGTTTTAAGCGAATATATTTATAACAAAATCAATGCTTCAGTTTGCTTTGTGTTAGAGAATAGAATCCAAACTCGACACTTTTTTTTTTGAAACTAAGAAATGTTGCCTCCTTAATGTCATGTTGTTAAAAAGTTTGGACTTTATTTTCATCCGTACCGAACAGGTATTGTGGCCAAAAAAAACGGTTTACAACCAGGGAGATAATGCGACAGGCAGTAATGCTGAGTGGGTAAAGGTGACCTTGGCGACAAATATGGTTGCAATAGTTTACGGCAGTGGTTCTCAAATTTTTTCAATTCCATAATCCTTTCTTTACTTTTATAAAAGATGCCCCACCCTTTGTAAAAACGGGATTATTCATAAAAACGAGATTAAAATATGAGATTCCGTAGCGCACGCTTTCGGGACATCTAGTTTACGGTTAAAGTTCTAATTACTTCAGAGATCCCGTCGAGTGTAATTGAACTTTGCCTCAAAGTCTACGTGATGGGAGAGTTAGATTAGTGAAGTATCTTCTCAGATGCTATCCTCCTTATTTGAACTTGCTCGGAAAATGTTGCCGAAAAACTTCGTGTTACTTTGGAGCGACGTTCACTAAAACCCAATAACCAACGAATCGTAATTTTGATCTATGATCAAATGACAAAAGTGTCATCTGCGTAGATACCCATTTTTGTTCTCCATAAGAGACTCAATTTCATTTTATATGCAGATGTCCCTATTATTCTCCAAGAAAGCCTTTGGTGGAATTGGGTCTCAAACCCACGAACTGGCTGCCAAGAAGCTCGTGAATTTAACCTCTTCTTAGTTTCAAATGATAAATATCATACTTATTTTTGTGCAGTCGAATTTAATATACGGCATTTGCCATTTTTTTTAAAAAAAATTGCGCAATCAACCCCTTTTAATCATAAATCTCAGAGTCTCCATTTTCTATTTGTAGATTGGCAAGGTTATCATTTAGAAAAAACTCGAGTTTTAGACTCAATGGCGCCAAATACCTTATTTATAACAAAGAAAAGAATTGTATCTTAAAATCCTTTCGGCATTTAATCATGGGGGGACATAGTCGATTGTCAACTTATGCATCATTAAAAAAAATCGCGAAAAAATTCTTTCACCCTCAGCCCAGGTATTCGTGTACTCATGGTCACAAGCTTGCAGATAGCGTTGTATCCATTGAGTTGTGGGTTCGATTCCCAATGTTCTAAAGACCAGCCATTTAATGGGGCTGCTGCATGTTCATTCCGTTAAAACTCCTATGTCTTCCTTTGGTGTCGTGTGGAAGTTTGGAGAGTGGTTACATTCTCATTTGTCGTCCTCTCACTTGACTGAGATTCAAAATGAACGAAATGCGTCGCCAGTGGCTCTACGTTACAAAAGCAATCAACTAATCAATCCTTTCATCGTGTGTCCTTATTGCAAATGCACATTGGTAATTATTATTTACGAGGTAAATTTATATCACTCGGTCGGGTATATTACCGAGTGTTTTGTGCAGCTTGACAGAATGTAGTCTTTCCGCAAGACTCGCAAAAGAACCCTTCCCTCACAGGTTTGTTTTCATTAGGCAAGTATGAGAATCATGACTCTGAGTTACCCTAGAGATATTTTTCGTTTCTATGGGATTTACTGTTTTCGGCAAACATGGATGACGCGTCCCTGGAATAGCCTAAGCATCCTTCTCCATTTTCAATTCTCCTCTTAGTCAACCAATTTTAACCATTCCCTCTTATTTTATCTAATGTATACAAACACTGATACACATTGTTTGGCGCCGCATAGCCAGATTTGGCTCTTGCGCCCTTAACCTTAACATTCGCTCTTTCATTCCCCCTGCAAGAGTGTTTTGTCCCAAATAAATATTTGAAAGCCCTACTGTTGAAAAAAATCAAAATATTTAGATTGCAAGATAAAAATAATTAATGGGAAAACAAGTGATGGATACTGGCATGATTTTTTTTTTCTTTCTTAATTTATACGATTTTCGGACAATGACGGAGAAGTTGCTTTTTAATTAGTCTAATGAGAACGATACGAGTAATTTTTAGTCTTGGCGAGAACTTGGCTTAAAAATAGAAATACGTTGATTCTAATAAATTCGGAGGCCCAACTGTTGATAAAATGGAATTTTCGTATGCATTGGTTGGAATTTCATACTTTTTTTTCCAAAAAAATGAAGGTTTAATCGTTCTTAATGAAGTGAAGTGACACATTTTGAATATTTTTAGGTTTTAGTAAAAGTATAGTAAAAACAGTATGAGTAAAAATTAAATGTGTCCAAAATCAAATTAATAAATTAAAAATTATAGGTCTAAATAATTGAAACTTGGAAAAAAAAATGGTCGAGCCCCCACCCCTTCTCTCAGTTTTATCCTATTAGACCTCATTTGAAATGTGGCATTTGTATCTCATCGCCAATAAAACCAGCCAACTAAAATAAGCAACAGAGACATCAATAAATCATTTTGTTTGATGTAGTGCAATATTAATTTAAATAAAATCAAGTGATCAGGATATTATAACTTTGTATTTTCCATATATTTTATATTAGTTTTAAGTTGAATCTCGTCTAAACTTGCGCGTATCCTTCTTTTAAAAAATCAAAGTTTCCTTTTCTGGAAAATGCCTATTCGAATCCCAGAAATAATTTCTGGAAAATCTAGCCTTTCATATTTCCAATGCCTCGCCAATTTATGACCAGCACCGACAAAAAACGTTTATTACCAAATTCCATTACGACAAAGTCACGAAAAATGCCATAATCGCTCAAAATACTTCATTTTATCGTCTATTTATCCCGAGGCGATTTGTTTTGAGGGAAGAAAACTCCTTTACATGCTCGAAGTGAAGTGAAATACGAAGTCTTTTCCTCTAAATCTCTGGAGACGCGTTTAAAGGGGTGCACGAATCGGGCTCTCTGGTGATTCACCACCCCAAGGTGTCCCCCCGGGGGGGGGGGGGGGCGTCTGCAATCGATCCCTAACTGGCAACCGCGACCGTAATAACGCCATGCATAAGGATTTATGCATATAAACATCTAGAGAACTCTTGCTTTGCATTGGTATGTAACAGGAGGAAGATTTCAGTTTCGGAAGTGTTTTCCTGAAGAAGGGAGTGGAATACGCTCTGGAGTAATATGTGTTTGCGAAGCTAACTTGAAAGGGGGCATATTTTTCCCGAGTTTGGAGGATGGTTTCGAATGAAAATGGTCCATGAAACGAAATAGAGTTTTAAAATAAAATAATGAGATTCTCTTTCAAGATCCCTTTGTTGACTCATTTTTTCGAATAATTATATAGGCACTTATTAATAGAAAGTGTTTTGAAACTTCATGGTATTTTTTGTTACACTGTAGAACGCTTAAAATTCTACTCCTCCTCCTACCGAGCTTTTCTTTAAGTTGATATATACGAAATTTGGCTACTAAATAAGGAGACAGACGCTGTAAAACATTTTATTTTGATGCCATACAAATTTACTTCCCAATAATATAGTTGAATAGAATACTTCTGTATTCTATTCAACACAAAAAAGCGGGATAATCAGCATATAATACTTTAAAGTATGTGCCTACCCAAAAATCACCGTTTTCATGAAAAATTTCGAAACTTTCTTTATTAATTTTTATTAAAGCCCTCATATTTACGATTTCAAAAAGGGTTTGCACATTTGTTTCTAGGGTAGTTAGTCACTGCCTCTATGTAAGTGTAAAATTTTTATAAAAAAAAAACATTGAAATTTTTATTTGCATTTTCTGGAAAACTGCGACTTTAATTTTTTTTTTTCCCATTACGAAAAATTTCGTTTCTTAAAAAGTATTTCATATATTCAAATGAAATTTTACCACGATGTTCCGTACATCTCCAGGTATGCTGTGAGCCTCAAACATATATTTTAAGTAAATATTTATTTTGGAACTATTTTTATTTTAAGAAGTGATATTTTTTTTTTGTAAAATCATGTTGTGTTTATAAGTTTTAGTATAACTCAGTAAGTTTAAGAGATAGCTGCATTTTTTTCTGCTTCACAGCACATATGTGTAGGTATGTTGAATATATTATTGAAACAAAAAGTGAAATATATTAAATAGAATTCATTTTCTGAACTTAAACGTAAATGTCAATTTTTACTGAATTTTAAACAAATATGATTGAAAACTTGAAATTTAAAAAAATTCATTAAAATGAATCCTGAATTTGTAATTTTATTGACCATTGTAAGTAAAAACATAAGTGTTTCACAAAAAAAAAAAATTTAAAAGCGCTCCGAAGGTAGCATATACCTTAAAAAAAGAAAAGAAATCGTAGGCTAGTATATTATTACTGTAACCACTGTCCATTTTAATTCACCATTGGTTAGCGAGAAATAAAGCAACGACAGAAAAATACTATTTTTGGAATCCTGGGAATCATTCGGGGACCTTAGGGGCATACCTTCTTCAGGTAAATGCGGGATTTACAACTCCGAGGTATTCGAGTGATATTTCCTTCCCCTCCCTCCCAGCTATCTATGGCTATCTACGGTACACATGCGCCTCCGGGATACCTCAGCGTTCTTTTTTCTATTTTTAAGGTACCCGTGTATAGGTTATTTTGATTCCGAGAATGTAATGTTAATTCTATGGAATTTAAACTACTGTTCTAAAATTTATACTTTTTTATTTATCTGAATGCAAAAAAAAAAATATCCAAAAGAGCCAAAAATTATAAAGGTTTCTGTGATTTTCGAAAATATTTTGGCTCTTATTTTAATGATTTGTTCGAGAGATTTCTGATCTTTAAAAAGTATTTTCAAAAATAGAGGGGACGGGAATAATTCCGCAGTTTTTCCCACTCTCTTTTGGGTGCACTTTTCCCCATTCGAGTAGATGAAATAGTATGGATTTGAGGACGGTAGTAGAGATTTCATAGGATTAACATTAAGTTCACGAAATCGAAATGGCTGGTAGACTGTCTTGTAATTTCTTCCTTACTTTTCTTCTTTTCTTGCGTTTACGGAATTTTGTCTAAATCAGATACGCAATTTTACGTGAACTTTCGTCGAATTATCGTAGTTGTGTAAGAAACATAATTATTCGATAATAACGAACCTAAATATATGACCAGTTTATTCAATCTTGAATAATCAAAATCAAAATAAATTAAATATGTGAATAAAAAAAAATAATAAACTTGTCCTAAATATAAATAAACTCGTTATTATTAAGATACTTATTTTTCTTTTTAGGAATTCTCTAAACAGTAGACTTCCGGTAATTGGGTACGTTTTAAGATCTGAGTTTGTGATTCTTAGTATATAGACTTACATTCCTCGAGATATCCATAGCGTTCCAATAACTTCCTCTATCTTTTCTTCTATATTCTTTATACTTCTTACACAATAAGATACATTTATATACATAGCGATTTTTTCACAAGGCGAGGATCTCATGTAATGCAGCACAATAAAGCATATTCAGGAGTTAGTTAAAAAGAAAAGCGCGTGAAAAACGGTTACGAACTTTTGAATGTTTGGCGTAGCTTGTCGAAAAATTGACTTTGTGCCAATAAAACCTATCAAACAACGAAGACAGTCGTATGGAATGATAGAAAAAGTTTACGTTGAATCCAGTGAAAGTAAAAATCGTTGTGTAATGTGATGTGGAAGTCTAGAAAGTAGAAATTTTGACCCTTCAAATGAATGAATCATTTGTCAATTTCCACTATTTCCATTTCAATTATCCCCCCCCCCATCCGCGTAACCGGAGCGACTCATGTTAAATCGTCGAGACTCAAATTCCTCCCGTTGGTATGGTGTGGATGTTAAGAGAAGGAGATTTCAGCTCAGGTGTCGTCCTCGTCACTTGACCGAGGTTCAAAATTATGAGGTCCGTCGCCCATGGCTCTCGTGTTACTTCTATTGCGACGTCAATAAAACCAATGAATCATAATCAACTTTTGTCAATTTTGGTAGTAATTTGACATAAACCATCAAAATTAAATGCATTCAATGTAATCAAAAAGCGGATTTAATTTACTTGTCCAACAAAAATTGTATTCACTTGTTAAAAGTCTTCGAATTTCTTCTACTTATTGCTCTCTTCTTTTTTTTTTTAGAACAACATCTCTCCTCTGTTATTTTATAACATTCTTTCAGCCTGTTGACATATATCTCGGAGCCATGATTTTTATTTCACGTAATAAACTCTCTCCAGCTTTTGTCATGACAAATCGAAAAAGAAAGAAGGAAAAAATGGAAAAAATCTCGTTTCGAAAACGAAAGAGGGAAGGGGGGAAAAAAAGTTCTAAAAGCTAGAGAGAGGGAGTCCTTATTTTTCTTTGCCGTTTTCTTTTTCCGTTGTTACTAAATAATAAATCCCCTCCCCATCGCAGGTTTTTAAAAATGCAAAGCTTCGAATGTTCGAACATTCTTTTTCCTGGACGACCCCTCCTGTTTTTACGCCATCCTCGTGTTTGTTCGAAGATTTGCTCTTGCGCAGATATGCCCTGTTTGTTCAGCTATCCTTTTGATGGGGAGCGGGCGATGTACTATCGTTTGTCGTGAAAGGGATTAGCTGTCTGTTTTGTTTGACTACCGAGTTTTCTTATCGTTTGGTGGTTTTATGCAAAAGTGTTCCAACATGCCCGTCTATATTGGGAGAGTAAATATTTTGCTACCCTGATAGTCTATTTTTCATCCTCGCCTCACAAGCGGTGTTTGTGACTAGAGAAAAATAAGTTCGGCCTCGTGTAATTTAAATCGCATTTTTTTTTATATCCTCACGGAGAGATTATTAACGACGATAATAAAGGTTTCTTCGAATTTTATTACATAATGCGAAAAAAATTGCCCGCTTTTCAAAATATGGATGATGAAATGCATTCTTTAGACATGTTGGTCTTTCTCGGCTTAAAATAATCATTTATACCAATCATCCAATGATGATAAAAGCGTTTTGGGAATTTTATCGTATTATTCGGAGCTTTGTTTGCTTACACGATATTGCCTGTGAAACGAATTGAAACAGCATCTTTGTAAACTTTTGAAAAATTGAATTAAATATTTCACGATGTTTGTTTTGTGTATGCGTTTTTGAATTTTTAAAAACGAATTAAACGCAAGTTCTCGTTTCGTTTGTAACGGATTAAATATATTTTGCGTAGAGTGAATGTAAAAACCAAACAAGCAGAAGAAAAACATTCCCATCTCCTTTGTGAAATATAATTTAAAATTAGAAGGATCTTATACATTACCGACATTTAAAGCGAATTTAATTTGGGAAACGTTGTTGCCATAACATTCTATAAAATTTCTCCTGTGGTGGAGAAAAAAAAATTAAATTTCCGAAGAATACGAGGCGGTATCATAAAGTTTTAATTGTAATCCGGGAAGTAATTGAGATAGCTCGATAAAATTTGGTTCCGCTAATTAATTTACTCTTATGCACATATTTTTGTAAATTGCAGTTGTTCGTGTTGATTTTTTTGGTTTCGGAAAGTTTAACTAGCAATATCATCAAGTTTTAATTATAGTTAAAAAATAACCGGAACAGAAACTTAATTTTTATTTTTTATTCTTGATACTTTTTTACCTAGTCATCATCCAGAGTTATACTTTTCTCTCAGCTTTTTATGGCCAAGGTAGCCTAGTGGTTAAGACAACGGTCTCGTGGCTGGCGGTTTTCGCCAAGTGGTAAGTTCGAGCCTTGATGCTTCTGAAGACCCGCCGTGCAGCTGGGGCTGATGCACGTTAAATCTGTCGTGGCCCAAAGTTCTCCCGTTGGCGTGGTGTGGAAGTTAGGAGAGGGGGGACGACTCAGGTGTCGTCCTCGTGACTTCACCGAGGTTCAAAATGACTGGGTCCGTCCCCAATAGCCCTCGTTTTGCTTCTAGTGTGACGTTCATAAAATCAACCAACCAACCAACCAATAACCATCTCCCAGCGTTTAGTAACGTTTCGAAAGCCATCAAAGTAAAAATCGGTGGATTGAATTCTAGCTTTTCCATACTGAAGATTACTTCAATCTACGACTTCCAACAAATCAACAAAAAATTCGAAATAAAAACCAACGTTTTTATATTGTGACAAAGTTTATTAAAAAATATTATTTGGTGGTATTTGCCAAAGGTTTTTATGTATTTCGCCAAGTTAAATACATGAATACGTTGTAAAATAGCTGTAATTTACATAATTATGCTCTTCGGATAATTAATATTCAGAATAAATTTTATCTAAATATCTCGGGGTGTGGGGGGGATGTAATAATTAACACTTTACGATATGGCCTCTTGTGCACTTTTATACAAAAATTGCTTGGTGATTTTAAACTTTAAAAATCAACATTTAAACTTTAAGAATATTAACTTATTTTCTAAAGGTGCCGAGAGACAAAAAATAAAAAGTCCCGCATTTACACAATATTTAATATTATATTTGATCTTAATTTAATTTAACCTAAGGTAATTCTGGAATAAAACTTACAAAAATGAACTTTAAATAATTTAATTTTTAAATTGTTTTTTCAAGCATCAGTCTTTTTATATCCTTTCTCCACCCCACCCCCTCCGACTATTTTTCCCACTCGAAACACACTTCAGCTGCCATTTTAAAAAGAAAATTGAGCTACAATATTAAATTTTCTTCTGTCGAATCGATAATTGATAAAAACTCACTTATAAACGCGCTTTAAATTATCACAGGTGTTCGATTTTATTTAAAATACTGAATGCATTTCTTTAAGGGAATTCTTGTTGGTCTAGTCGGAAGTTTTTATTCCCCTCCCCCTTTATTAGTAAACGTATTTTCACGAAAACGTTTTTGTACAAAATCCCTAGCGCATTTTGACGACCAATTTTAAACCTTCGACAAAAATATTGCGAAAGAAATTCTTTAAAAGAAAAAAAAAATACAAAATAACAGCTATAAGCGAGTTAAAAATTCCTTTTTAGACCTTTCTTTGTGGCGTACAATTATTCAGAATTTTTTTTCAACGTTGCATTTTACTAAACTCTTCCGGACTTTCTCTAGAGAAATTTATAAACATTTTTTTCTTCTTTTATTTCCTGTTTATTGGTTAGGCTTATGTTGGCAGTTTCTTATTTTAGAAAATAGAGCATTTTTTTCCCCTTTCTCAATTTTCGTTGTTATGTATATGTTGGTTTATATTTAAATTTTTCGGTTTGTTATTCATGAGGGCCGAGATCTACTTCTTTCAAGGAATGAAGTATTTTTGTGTTTTTGTTGCATAATGTGCTCTTTTGTTTTTAATACATAAACTTCAAGAAAGTGTATGTTATGCAAAATATATATTTGTAAATAAAAAAAAATACGACATTAAATTCTTCAGAATATTTACATTTTTTGGCAGGAGAAAGAAAGAGTAATCACACGTTAGTAAATATTTGATTAATGCTGATTTATTTTTTGAAATATTTGTTTTCAGGCAAAATTTTCATTGAGTTTTGCACTATTATTTCTTTCCTTTTTAAATCATGTTTTAGTGAGGTATGTTTTTAATAAATTATCTTTTTAATGGGTTTTCTTTAACTCACATTTTAAAACGCCCAATTGAGCTGAAATTTTCTTTACACGATTGTTTTGGATGATAATACGGTAATTTAATTATAATTAATAAAAATTAATTGATTAAAATCAATTATTTTAAGAATTAAATTGTACGCTAAGTTTCTCGCCAAGTCACCAAATGGTCGCCAAATTCATCGTTTAATAATTTATCTTTTGCTTTAATTTTAATTGCATGTAGCTTAATTGATAAACATAATACTCAATTGAGTTAAAAAAAATTACACGTATTTGTTTTAGATGATAAATTTAATAAAATAATTTATTTTAACTAATTATTGAATATATTCAATTTGACTCTACGTCCCCTTTTGCTCTTAAAATTTAAGGTATCAAAAAATTATCTTACTCAAAGTGAAGTTTGAAAGAAAACCCATGTTCATAAAATTCGTTTTTTACCGGGTTATTTATATAAACGAAATTGCGAATTTCTTTATAGAGGTTTTACTAATTTATCGACATTTTAAAAGAATGTATTGATACTAAATGCTGAAAGTTATATAGATTTATTTTTCTTTTGAAAACGAGTCTCTGAAAACTACTTAAATTTAGTTTCTGTATCCGCTTTAGTTATGTATTTCTGTTCGCGCTTGTGAATTGAAAAATGCTAACAAATTCACTGATGGAAGGATAAAAAAAAAATTTATTGAGGATCAATTTTTAAATAATATTTTGAGAAAATATCAGTGAATAAAAAATTAGTCTCCTAAAGCTTGCAGCTCACTAGTTAATGAATATTTATTACATTTAAAAAACTTGATTGTTTAAAAAAAAGGAATTTTTAAAATAACAGTTATATTATATTTTTAATGCTGTAATTAATGATGAAGTGCTACATAAAGCTTAACAGAAATTAATATTTAGTGAGAGTGAACGTCGCATTTAATTTTTCTCACAGGTCAGTTTGGAAACTTATCAATTCGGCTACCAAGTATAAAATATCTTTAATGAATAATTTTAAGTATCTTTAATGATACTTAAGAAAAAAAGCATAATTTATGTAAATCAATAATAACGATCAAAATCTTAGGAAAAAAATTTACTATAATTTTTTGAATGAGGAAGAAACAAATATAATGTTCTCAAAAAAATATTCTGTGAAGAAGAAGAATCATATACACACATAAAAAATAACGTAGACCGTAATAATTCGTACACTGATTGTGCAATTTAAATTTTGTTTAAAATGTAATTAATTAATTATTTTACCTCTTTTATTTCAAAAGGGGTTACATGTTCATTCCGTTTACCGTACGATTACCATTTCATTTGGATCGAAAGATTCCTGGATGAAACGATTAAAATCTGATTAATCTGACACTCTCACCAGTAATCTTCACATTCACTCACTCTCAATTAGCTAGAACCTTGAAATTTTGCTTACGAGCTCAATTCGGATTACAATCCTGTATTTAATTGTAAAACTACAAATAAAAAAAATTGAGAAAAAAATTACTGCTATTTTTTTTTGAAAATAAAGACCAAAATTATTTTTATTTATTTATTTAACACTTTTGGCATAAAGAAGCATTTTTAAAAAAAAAAAAAAAATTGTAGGTCCCCCCCTCCCTTGTTACCCTGGAACATACAACGCAGCCCTGGTTGTCTTGTTTCCGTTTTCATTTCTCAAACGGAGACAATATGATATTTGCACAGTTAAATTACACCGTCTTTGGATGGAGCCGTCTATATGAACACAATCTCTTCACCTAAAAATAAATATTCGCGCGTTCGATATTTTTTTTTTTATCACAAATTGTTTACAGGAAATATTGCGTTGAGTTGCAACGAGTATGCATTCCATTCCGCTTATTCGCATCAAAAGTCGCAAGCGGCAGAAATTGTTTTCCCTACAGGGAAAAAAAAAATACCCAAAGGCCAAAATTTATTCCGACACGAAACGTGGCCCGCGACGTGCGTTTGCCGATCTAAGATTTGGAATATTGAAGTCGATTGCTTCCCTGGAGACGAAGTTTAATTTTGAAATTCAATCTGGCATGGCGTTTCCCCATAAACAATGAAAATGACTACAGGAAGATAAAAGGAAAGGAAAGAATGATGATGTCAAAGACGGGTCTCTTTGCTTTGTTGTGAATTATAAATAACTCGATGTCTTAGCTCGGATTTGATTTTCATACTTTGAGTCGCTTTTGATGTTTTTCCTTTATTTATGTTCTTGTTTCGCTGTAGAGATGCGCTTTTGTATAAACTGGATTTGATTTTGCTTTATTGCGTTTGTCGTCTTCTTGCAACTCTTTGATAACGTTTGTCATTTGCAAAAAAAAGAACTTTAGATTTTGACTCGGTAAATGTTTCACATTATAGAATAGAGATGGGCGAGTTAGAATATTTGTAAAGACAGAGGAGAGAGCTTTAAGGAAAACATTTTGATTTTTTTTATAAAAAAAAAACATTCATTATGGATGTTGTATTTTATAAATATGCAAATTTTTATCTTATATAATCAGTTTGTTTAAAATATATTGAATTATTAGCGCCCCAAGGGGCTATTGTTTTAGTTGGACCACTTTAAGCGTAGCAGATCACTTAAAAAAATTTTTTTTTGATCTTTTGCTTCAATTTTAATTACATTTAGCTTAAATATAGTCAGGGCCGGGGTAGCTTAGTGGTCAAATTCGTGGACTAGCATCCGGCGGTTTTCGTTCAGTCGCGGGTTCAATCCTTGGCCGCCAAAGACCCGCCGTGTAGTCGGGGCTGATGCACGTTAAATCTGTTCGAGGCCCAAAGTCCTCCCGTTGGCGTGGTGTGGATGTTAGGAGAGGGGGTGTTGTCCTCGTCACTTGACCTAGGTTCAAAATTACAAGGTCCGTCGCCAATAGCCCTCGTGTTACTTCTAGTGTGACGTTAATCAAAATTAAACTAAATATAGTCAATTTAATAATTTATCGTTTGCTTCAATTTTAATTACATTTGGTTTAAATGTATTCATTTTAATAATTTATCGTTTGCTGCAATTTTGATTTCGGAAAGGTTGATTATTGTCCATTTCTGGTCATTTCATCTTTTACTTTAATTCTTATATTTAATTGAGTAATTTAATAATTATAAAAAAAAAATGGCGCTCCTTGGGTGGCTAAATATGTTCTATGCAAAACTTTTCATAGAATTTTTTCAACAACCATGTTTCCTTTTTTTCCCGTTTTTTATTATTAGTTCTGGAGTAAAGTGGTGATATTTTCAATTATAATTATTTTACAAAAATGAAATGCGAACATAACCAATTATATACCACTGATTATCTACTGCTAATTAAATGGCAATTATCATGTAACGACTTGATATAACTTCCCACTGCTATCATTATTAATTATTTAAATAGTCGATAATCTATAGTCCTGTGAATAGAAAGTCACGCAGTGATGACAACCAAATTATTTTATCCATATCTATGAAATAATCGAAATTCAATCCCTAATCTGTGTGAGAGACGTCTTTATACGCATTTGATCTAATGTTGCAATGGCGTACCCGGGACGGGGGAAGTGCAAAGGGACATATGCACCACCAACCCCCAAGATTTTTCTCAAAATTGAAATTTTTCGGGACAATTCTTTTATCATACTATTATAGGTATTCTAAATTTTAAGCATAAAACTTTTTTTTCTCCTCAGGCATAAATTTTTTTTCTTCACCAAGTGAAGAAAAGATTCCAACTAAGCCGATTCCGGAGAAAAGAATACAAAAGTCTTTGCTGTCTCTGAAAGAGTACCTCTAGTTCAGTGTTTATTGATGCAATGCGATGGGCGGGAATCCCAAAAATGCAAATTTTATTCTCATGGCATCTTAATTATTTTTCTTAAATGATATTTTCTTTTTAAATTTATTAAACTTTATAAATTTTAATCAATAAGTATTGAGCTGCTCGTTTTAAATAGGAGAAATAAGACTAATACAGCTTGTGTATTATTTACTTTTTATCAAGTGGTAATTCTAATTTAAAAAATTGCTTCTGTCGTGGCAATGTCGATATGCTACCCTCCAAATCCAAATTATTTTCTGACTTTGCCACTGGAACGTTTACTATAATAACGTAGCACTTATCTTACAGAAACATTCAGGTTCGAGTCCTTACATAAGTGAAATTCGAATTCTTGACCCTTTATAGATGCTCTCTAAGTTCATTCAAGGGCTTTTCTTCCTTGGGGCAGATACGATACAAATGTCTCACATTCATAGCTTCAGCTTACTATCTCTATCAGCTAACTACCTCCCGTCTTATTAAGCGCTTCACTGCTTATATATGCATTTCCTCTATTCTATTCACTAATTCTAATCTAATCTACATAAATCACGTTTCATTTGTTACAGAAATTTTTAATTCGCATTAGTAGTCCCCAAAGTGTTTGTTGAAGGGGGATATCGAGATAGAATCCACACTATAATGATGGACGCAGTAGCCTAGCGGACAAGATCGTGAACTCACGGCCGACGGTTTTCTTTGAGTCATGGGTTCGAGCCTTAATGCCAACCACAAAAGACCCGTCGTGTAGCCGGGGCTAATGCACATTAAATCTGTCGTGGCCCAAAGTCCACCCATTGCCGTGGTGTGGAAGATAAGAGAAGGGGATGCTAGCTCAAGTGTTGTCCTACGTCACTTGACCGAGGCTTAAAATGATGAGGTCCGTTGCCTATAGCCCTAGCGTTGCTTCTAGTGCCACGTTATTTTATAGTTAATTAGCTATTCCAAATTATTTTAATTTATTTTGCATTCTTATATTATTCACTTATTGGGAAAGGAAAATTTCGAAAGAATTTTAAGGATGTAACTTAAGTTAAATTGAACGCTTTAAGTAATTTTTCGGGAATTTTTCTGTGATGTAAAAATGGAGTATTTAAGATATAAAATATATTAATATTGAAACTTTTGTTGCATTTCCTTTTTTGCTAGAATTCTAACGCATTAATTCTGTGCTAAGCAATTCTTATCTCATCTTGATCTAAAGGGCATTCTTAATTGACACTCATTATGAATTTTCACTTCGAAAAACCTCTTTAATTAAAACTTATTCGAGGAAACGGGATCATTTAATAATTTAATAGCCTTATTTTAATGATCTTTATTCCCGGAAAGCTTGCGTTATTTACTTTTTTTTTTTAGAATCTGAAATATGAGAGATTATTTTACAATGTAAATAATCGTGTGCAAATATTCTCAAATTTCGAATTTCAAAGAATCCTTCAATTTTTAGCTTACGCAAGCATAGAATCTTCCATATTTCTCCCTCAACCCCCCCCCTTTTTTTTTTTTCGTTTTGAAATAATTTCCAATTACTCTTCCGAACTAGTATCTTAACTTATTTAGTCCTGTCCATTAAAATTTTTCCCGAGACGAAAATATGCTTATCTTGGGTTGTGTCTGGTGCTTGTTAAAAAAGAAGGGAACAAAAGTTTCCGAGGGAGTCGTGTTGTTTACCTGACAAAAATGTAGGGATCGAAGTGCCATTGATTTTTGCCCGGGCTTTGATTTTTCCAACGAAAGCACGTTTGCAAAGTGTACAGGAGGGGGTTTGTTTTTTTTCATTCTATTTTATGCCGGAAATCTTTTGTTTAACATTCTATTTTTAGAAATCGGAACACTCGCTTTTGGAAATTGACTCAATTTGTATTGTATGTAGATAAAAATGTGTATCGATTGTCATATATTCTTTCGTTTTGTTTTTTTTAAAAAATATTGTATAAATGTGGTTGCGTTTTGAAGATCAATGTTATTCAAACATCATTAGATGAAACTCTTCTGGTTAATTTAAAGACAGTAAATTTTTTTTAAAAAAAAAGTGCTCTGTTTCTTATTGTTATGGAATATCCTCTTTCTTTTCTTTCTGATTTTTAACTTTTATGCGACGATTTTTCTCTGAGATGGATAGCGTAAAATAACATGCATAATAAAGTGCTCTCATATGTAAAATATACATAATATTTATCTAAGAAGTTGAACAGACTGAAACTAGAAATTCAATGTGTGTGTGTGTGTAACAATTTTACTTAAATATAATTTAATTTCCTAATGTTTCCTATAGTTTAACTATCATAGCAAAGAGTTCATTTTTATTTATTGATACCATTCCTTTCAGCTTTTAATTTATGTAATCCCACTTTCTTAAAATCTGTACAGTCAGCTTGATCCCACGCTTCGAAGTAATAGGAATAATCCCTATTAGACTTTCGGTCCGCAATAAAAATCTCTAGAAATCCCTCTATCCAATACCACGTGATCTGAAGAAATCCCTGTAAAAAATTCCAAGTAAGGAGAATTCTCCTCTCTTCCGCTGTAACCACTAATGTTGAACGACGCCTCCGGTGTTCTACATTATTATAATGCAACTGTTATCGCTTTTCCGCTTTATCAATGAAAGCGAATGGAGGCATGGGTATCGCTACCTTGATGTAACATTCTCTCTCTCTCTCCTTCAACATAACATAAATAGACTTTACTTCGAGAATTGTTATTGTTTTTCAGCCATGATTGTAACAGAATTTTTACCATCTTTTCCCCTCATCCATGACGTGTGTGTGTGCGCGCATATATATATATATATATATATATATACTAATAATAATTCATAGTTCATAAATATCTTTATTTATAAATAATATTATATTCTTTACTCATGCAAATAGTCTCTGCATTTCCTTCCTTCCTTTGCCCATCACATGCTTTCTCATATCCAAAGATAATTTCCCTAGATCCTATCTTGATTCCCATTTCTTTGCTTGCGATGTAGATGCTCCGGGATCTTGAATATTTTCAGCACTTTCGAGTACTTGATCTGATGCAAAGCTGCTGTGTGTTGAAACGTTTGGAATATACACATTAAATGCATTAAATACTGCACCGTTTACATTGTAACTTTATTGATTCATTTGGTGGTTGTACGTGAAATAGAATAGAATGACAAGTACTGATTAGTTCTTAGAATCCCGCATTACAGGCACACGTAGACGTAATTTTACGTGATGCGGAAACTATGTGTTAAGTTATTGAAGTACAACTTTTTTTGTTCTTTGTTTTATAGAGTATAAATTTTCAAATAAGGTGTGACATGGGCTATTTGCAAATTTTTCCATTTGCGACGTTGGGCTATTCACGGTTTCTCTTCATTAACCTTGGGGACTTTTAATTAAGATTGATTGCTGGTGCTAAACAACCTTTGCCCAACCAAAAATGAAACGTGATTATGTGAAGCAGGTAGAAACGAAGTGAAGCGGGAGAGTTAGGAAATATATAAACTCAGACTGAGAGTCGCGATAGAAAGGTTGAGTGGTTCGAGAAGTTGAGGTTGAGTGATTCCAGTGTTAAGGAATTGTTCCAGAGTCGGAGACGAGAATCGTTACAAGTTATCGGCTGGTTAATGTATGCTTGAAGTCAAGGAAGGCTTAGTAGTAAGAGTCAGTTAGATCATTACTAGTAGATTCAGTTAAGACAGTTAAGGCCCTTGTCCGGGAGAGCATTTATAATTGTTGTTATTTTAACAAGCAGCTAATAAATTGTGTAATAATTGTCGTAACGTCTCTTCGATCGACTTATTGATTCTTAGTGTTAAAACATTGAGTTTAGCTATGGCACAAGAGGCAAACAGGAATGGGCAGCCGTCACACATTGACTAACATCTAGGGGGGGGGCTTTCTGATTTTAGATATAAATTTCCAACTTCTTCCCAATCAAATGATGCGAGATAATGTAAATTAAGAAAAACAGAACTAATCAAGTCGTATAATAGCGACCGAGATTTAAATCGAAGACTATGACCATGTTATGATAATAATAAGAACGGAGTTCATGTGATGTGTGTCGAAATATTCTGGCGTGTATAGAAGGTTTGGTGAGTTAAAACTCGATGCTGTTAGAGCAATTGCAAGAGGTACTCGCATCGCATTCCGCAAATGCATTCATTAATAGATTATAGAACTTCATCTCTTGGATAGAGAAAGTAAATTATTTGAAGCATTCCCTCTATTATAGAGGATCAATAAAAACTATATTTTAGTTATAACTGACTATTTTATTTGTGCTTGAACTGAAGTTGAAATTGACAAATTATAATTAGAAAAACAATTAAGATGGTAGACAAGACAGGTAATCGGATTTCGTCACAAAACTAAATAATGAATTAATTTTTAATTTGTGTTGATTTTATTCAATAAAAGAGCCATCACGTGTCTTAATGATAAAGTACGCTTCTTTTACTACATTTCAAAAAAGATTTTTACTTCAAAGCGATACTTTTAAAAATAAATTTTTCTTTATTTGACAATTTATTCGATCTAAATAAACTCTATCCAATGTACGACATTTTTTCTCTTTCGAAATTTCAAATTAAAGCATTCTTTTTAGAAATAAAGCTACGTAAAAAGCTTTTTTGATTGCATTAATCGTCTATATGAATAAAAATCAATGGAACTGTGTTTACAAATTTGCAAAGTCTTAACTTTTCCTTTTTTAATTCTATCTCTAAAAAATTATAAATGGTTTCCTCTCCTTCTATTAAACATGCTGAGGTCAGGGAAAGAATTCTGTTGGATGGGGGGGGGGAGTTTCTAATCGAAAACCGTTAATTACTTTCCAAGAAAAAGCAGAAGTCAAAAAGCTAATGAAAGGAAGGAAGGAGCAGACGTGGGTTCATGCGATGTTGTTTAAAAAATTTGTTGTCACATCCCCGTTCATTAATATAGAGCTCAAAAGAAGAACTGTCGTTTCTCTAGCAAAAAATGCTTACCTAGATTGGTGTACATCGTGTTTTTCTTTTATTCATGTAAAATTAGAAATTTTGCGTTATTATTCGTTTTTTTTTTTTTTTTTTAAAAAAAAAATGTTTTTGTGGTTAAAATATGAGTTAATTATCAGAAACAGTCTTTTTTTTTCGTGTATAAGTAAAAGTTATTGGTCTTACGTCATAAAAAAAAAAAGTGATTGTTTCGTTTTTTGAAAGCAACTATTATCTTTCTAAAAGGTTTATGTTCGTATTTTTTTAATCTATTTCTACGCTAATGAAACCCATTTGCGTTATCTTTTTTTTTTTTCTTTCCTGTAAACAAAACATATTTTGTCATTGACGATGCATTTGCGTCAAAAAATACAGTAGGTAATTACTTTAATATGAACAGGATTTGATAAACGCAGTGTTGTGTTATCCGTTATTTGAGTCCTTGGAAATATTTACAGAATTATTTATGCTGATAAAAATGTGCTTAAAGTCTCAACCCGTTAACACGTGGTGATTGGGGTTCCATGTTTGCTAAAAGAGAGTGAAATGAATCGCGAGTTTTAGTATTAATATTATATAAGTGATAACATCGATGTGAACTTTCTGAGTAACGAATATTTGCGTTACAGAGTATTTAGTTAGTAAGTTCGAGGAAATAAATTTATGATCATATATATAGGACGAGGTATTTACTGAATTTAGACTACACTTATTAATTTTAAATGTTTAGTTAAAAAAACACAAAATATTTGGGATGGTAAAAACAATGAGATAATATTAAAAAATAACACCGATAAAAAACGAGTTTTTTTAACATGGTTTTTCTTTCAAACTTCTCACCTTGCGTGACATAATTTTTTTTATACCTTAAATTTTAAGAAGGAGCAAAAAGGAATGTTGTGTCAAATTGAATTTGTTCAGTGATTAGGTTTAGTAATTTATTTTATTAATTGACGTTTATTAAATGTGTCATCTAAAATAAATACGTTTAAAATTTTTTTTAGCTCAATTAAGCATTGGATTTGGTGACTGTTTGGTGAGAAACCTGGCGTAAAATTTAATTCTTCAAATAATTAGTTTCAATAAATAATTTTTCATTAATTATTATTAAATTACCGCACTGTCATCCAAAACAATCGTGTATAGAAAATTTCAGCTCAATTGAGCGCTTTAAAATATGAAAAAAAAAAAAGCTTTAAACATTTTGACCCAGACATACAATGTGAGTTAAAGAAACCCCATTAAAAAGGACAAAATATTTGGGATGGTGCAAACAAAAAAATAACATTACAAATAAAAAAAAAAGGATAAATAGGGCTGGTCTGTCTTTTGATTTCAATTAAAGTCGCACACATCATGCTCAGTTCGGTCACTCGCTGCTTTCATCCGCACATGGTGGTTCCACTCTTCTTCACTTCGCTTCTCTTTGCGGCGTCTGTCACGTAGTGTGGGCTTTGCTAGCGGTTAATCCGCTTGTGTTGTCGCTCATTCAAACGGTAGAATAACCACATGTATGTTATTTTCACATTAAGTAAGCCAACTGTCTGTTACCGGGGGGGAAACATCGCTTAAAATAATTTTTACGAAATTTAGCTTTTTTTTTTATCAACTACGAAGTATGTTCCGAAAGTAAGTTTTATCATTTTTTTGGAAGTGCACATGGTACACCAGATGAAACGAGCAACCTCCCTAAGAATCCACACCCGCTGCTGATACAACAACGGTAGTAGCGTCCGTGAAAGAGGAATGATGCATGCGCAGAGCGACGACGAAAAGAGAGAGGCAGCAGACCAGCGTGCCCGAGGTGTAACTGACAACGTGTTCTGCAATGGGAGTGCGTGCTGTTATCCGGTACAAATGGGCGCATGGGATTGGTCATGCATGTACGAATGCAGATCTTGTATGGTGTACAGGTCCTAGCTCTTCAAATGGTTAGACTCTGATGTTACATTTTCAATGAAGGAAGGAGGAGTGTGGAGGCTGAATATCGGAGTGGACATCTCTCCACATCAGTGATTGAAAACATCACTGCTAGACTGTTTATCGGATAGGCGCATGAAGCTAATGAAGCGGCAACCGTATTAGTCAGAACGTTAAAAGGAGTGGGATCACAGATTGGAGTCAGTGTAATTCAGAACATTTCGTTACAGATTCTGATCTGAAGTTCCGCCTCCTTCAAAGCTCTGGCCAGTGCGGATGTCGCTCCGTTAGCTTACTTCCGGAGTAGCCAATCGCAATTCGGCTACTCATCTCTCTTGTAAAAAATTTTTTCTAACCACCTGCTTAATTTCCTGCTTTTATAATTAATTTTGATAGCAATTTATCTAATTATGGAAAAATCTTAAATTATGGAAATATTAAAATTCCTTTTTCGATGAGAGGGAACATTTAAAAATTTTAAAACAGGCTCCGCTGTTACACTCTAATAGTACTGTAACTGCGTAGCAGAGACATCAGGGGGGAAAAAGGTATACGTAAATTTGAATTATCAAATATCAGTCTGCAATGAAATTGAAAATAATTGCCTTTACTATCCTTCTTTTTCAATTAAAGAATAATACGACGCATTCTTTTTTTTTTGGGGGGGGGATTACTTTAGACTTCTAACGCTGCTCATACTCCTCACCCTCAACCATCCATTGGGACTGCCCCCTCTCCACATCCAACTTTTTTTTTTTATCTCAAAATCGAAGTTTTCGCAACCGAAATCAGCTGCCAATTGCTTCCAGTGTCCATTCAAACACCTGTACAGATTCCTTTTGCATCCTTTTACACGCCAACCCCCCATTTAATTACACTGCAAAAGCGTTGCCTAGGTTACAACTTGGAATGATAAACATCCCCCCTCTCTACTATTTAATTACAAACACCCCCTTTCATCTTGCGCTTACCAAATGAGGGGTGACTTAATTGTTTCCCAGTTTTCACCCAACCGGGGATGATTTTAATAGGAAATTAATCAGGGAGAACTCTGCGTTTTAAAAGGGGGGTTGATCTGGTAAGGGTGTTGAGAGGCGCGGGGTATGTTTTGGGGTGGTCGTTTGTCATTAGTTGATGAGACGCAACATGATGGACTGAAAGCAGAGGGGGCTAGAAGAAAAGTGAGTGCCTTTTAATCGAATTTGGGTTATCTCTCTGTGTGAGTGAAGTTTTAATATCGGTTGTGCAATGAGAGTTGATGTATTAAAAGGGTTTGCGTTGTGTTCGGAAATGGAAGATATTTTATAAAAAATCTTCCATTGTATTGTAACAGCATCGCACTGTAACTGTTTCGGAATGGTTTGCTAGATTATTAAGAAGTTTTCTTCTTCTTACATTGCAACTATGTCTGGGTCAAAACTTTAAAAGCTTTTTCTCACATTTTAAAACATTCAATTGAGCTGAAATTTTCTATACACGATTGTTTTGGATGATAATACGATAATTTAACTATAATTAATCAAAACTAATTTATTGAAACTAATTATTTGAAGAAGTAAATTTTGCGCCAAGTTGCCAAATGGTCACCAAATCCGTCGCCAATGTGAAGGCTTATAGCTTTGTAAAACGAAATGAAATAAATATTTTCTTATGTATACTAAATAGTTATAATTTACCATATTTCACGTACATATTTTATTTGCATAACAGCCGTAAGACTGGACTGTAAGAGCCACGCGTAGCTCGCGGGCCACACTCTAACCATCCCTGATACAAACCATAAGAAGGGTAATCTGAACTAAAAGGGTGTTTGCTTGCTCCATGACAATGCACGTCTACTGCCTGCCAACGCGACGAAGCAACTCTTGGACTCGTTCGGTTAAGGCATCGTCAACCACCCCTCTCAAAACCCTGATCCGGCACCTTCCTCTTTTAATTTCTATGACGTCGTTTATTGGTGGGAAAAGGTTTTTGACTGCCGATGAGGTTCAGAGTGTTATCAAACAATGGGCCAAATAGGCGGTGAGTGATTTTTTTTTTTTTTTTTTTTTTTTTGACAAACTTATAATAAAGCTAATCTCTCTGCTCGCTATGTACATTGTGAAGGAAAGGTACTACGTCGAAAAATAGAGTTTGATGTATCTATATGAATTAATAAATTTTTCAAAAATACATTACCTTTTCGATTTTTAAGAAATTGAGTGTTCTAACTTTCTGCACAACCCTCTTTCAAACTTTTTGAAAGAGGGTTGTTTTGGAATCTCTCTCTCTCTCTCTTTTTTTTTTTGGAGGGGGGAGGGCACAGCCTAGCGGTCATGGTCGCGTATTCGTGACCAGCGGTTTTCGTCGAGTCGTGGAAACGAACCTTGCTGCCATCGTGGAAACGAACCTCGCCGTGTAGCTGGGGCTAATGCACTTTAAATCTGTCGAGACCCTTAAGTGTGATGTGGAAATTAGGAGAGGAGGTAGCAGCTCAGGTATCGTCCTCGTCATTTGACCGAGGTTTAGAATTACGAGGTCCGTCGTCATCAGCTCATGTGTTGGTTTTAGTGCGACATTTAAAAAAAATCACTCACTCACTCTCTCTTTTGGGGGGGAAGGGGGTTGAACAGTTAACATTAATAGCATACAACATGGAAAAGTTAAAAAAATTTATTATTACTGGATATTGTATCATATTTTTGTTTAGGAAAAAAAAATCCACTAAAATGAAATCTGCTTTGAGTGAAATGTTTCACTTCGGATTTTGTTTTGTTTTGTTTTATTTTGTCTAGAATGACATTTATGGGGAAGGGGGCACTGTTACAGTGTCACAGTTTAGTCTCACGTTGAAGTATTTTCCTTTTTTTATTCCTACTTACTAAAATTAAAAGCAATACTTTTATTTAATTTCTATGATAAGCTTCTGATGGCTTTCCTTCATTACTTAACTCCACAAACATTTTACAGTCTAATTAATTAGTCAATAAGTTCGAACTCTAATAGAAGATACGTAAGAGCAGGACAACTCCCTTTATTATCTATCAAAGAATATGCAAGATCATTCTCTCTCGAATCCCCTTTAACTCAATCAATCCTAGATTATGTTCAAATTATAAAGCCTTAGCTTACCAAATCATTCATTCCGATCGAAGTACTTTTCAATTATAGCAGATTCGACTCCTATTATTCTGATCAGGAGTCACTTCGAACTAAATTTAATCCGAGCGATTATTACAATAATTCTCACTCGAATTTACTAACATCTATCAAGCATGTCATTATCACCTGTCTTTCTTTTCTTTCCATCCAATTCTATTTCACTTATATATTGTTGTCTCTTATTCAATTTATTATACTTCTCATCTTCATCGAATTTATCTCATCACGTTTCATTTATTTTGGCTGGGAGTTGTAATCGCATGCAATTCAAATTATCAAGAATTGCTGAGGTTAGAGAAGAGAAAATTGCAAATAGCGCAACTTCACAAACTGACTGTTGAATTTTTTTTAAGTCAAAAATATGGTAAAGTTTTTAATCTATTTTCAGTTATATAAATATTTAGAATAGTTCAGTTATTTTGATAACCTTTCCATGTTGTTCGAAACTATTTGATTTTGTTAGGCTTTATTTTAAAATTTAGGAACGGAAATCTATTTCTTTAATTGATTATATTAATCTTATTAATTTTATGTGTTGATGAATGATTGTAATTTACTATTAAAAGAATTTTCTTTTTCTTTTAACACAGCATGTGCTCAAAGTTTAATTATTTTCTTCTTTAATACTAGTTAAGCTCCTAACGAGGCGACAACAAAATGTTGTTTCATCTTGATGGTGGGGGGGGCGCTTTTTTGTGACACTGTTATTTTTATTTTCTGCTTATTTAAAAAAAACAAGGACGGCTTGTTTCTTAAAAAGCAATACCCATGTATTCGCAGTAGATTTATATTAAACTTCATTGAAACGTAAACAACAGGGATATCTTTTTTTCCCCAACTTCAAGGGGAAAGAGAAGGGAAAAATCGTTTTCATTTCTAGCGAGAGCGCATCTCAATCCCTGCGCACGTAGATTCGCTTTCACTTGAGAAAAAGTTCGTGAAATATTTGCAGATGGCAACGCTTTTATCACTTTTGCGGCAACAAAGAAGAAAAGAAGACAGATTGTAAGGATCCCGAATGATACAGATCTTCCCACTCCTTTTCTCCACTCCCCAAACGATTTTATTCTTCTCTTTTCAAACCCTCTTCCATTATTTTTCTGGCTATACCCAGGAATTCGTAATTGAAATATCAACAGAAGATTAGGTGAAGCCCAGGGTATCACGTATAAATAATGTTCACTTTTCCCCCAAGTGATTTCTGGAAATGTTTTTTTTCCCTTCCTTTTTTGAAAAAAAAAGGGAAAAAAGAGAAAGCGTTTTTCTTTACGTTTTTTTTTTTTTTTCCTTTTTTATAAAAAGAGGTGGATGGCAATTTCCGGTTTTAGTTTTCGGTAGATGTAACTTCCGGCGTTATAGCGAAAACGTCCTGGTGATGTTGTTTATTTTTTTTAATCAATTTGATTTATCTTTTGTCTTAATGTTGCTTTTATTTCATGAAATATAATGCATTTTTTTAATATTTTATAGGCCTCGTTGATTGCAATAATTCTATAATTATATGGTTTACAATTCTCTCTAAATGAATTAAATTTTATTTATGTGAAAGTGCGTAAAAATTATATCATATTTTGCGTTCCAATTTTTTTTTAAAAAAAATAATTCAATTTTTTTTTTCCCCAATTTTTTTTTTTTTCCCAATTTTTTTTTTTTTTTTAATTTTTTTACTACTACGAAAGTAGAGGAAACGTAAAAGTAGACAATTTAATAACTGAAAGCTATTTTTATGTATTTTGCTTTAATAACCATGATCCTTGTGAGAAAATTTTTTAAAGTACATTATTTATAAAAAAAATTATTTACCGTTATTTAACACACATAAATTTGCATTTCATAAAAAAAATTAATTTTCAAACAAAAAAATATTTAATATTTAAAAAAAATCAAAGTACTTCAATATTTTAAAATTCTTTCAATAATATATATATAATGTAAATTTTTTTTTAAATAGTACTGTTTAGTTAAATTTTATAAAACAGTCGAAGCCAATTTAATATTTATAGAATTATTTTATTGTAGCGGACAGACAGACCACATTTCTACACGGCGAGAATTACACAATTTCGCCGTTGGATACAGATTATGAGAGCATGAGGGTAAAATTAAGAGTAAGCAAGAGAGAGCGTTTCGCTGTGTTTTTGGTTATATAATAGGGAAATTTCACTATATACGTCATTAAACATGTGGGGTGAATGGAGGGATTTTGAGGGAATCTAAATGTACACCTAAAGTCTCGAGCGTGGGAAAAAGCTGACTTAGCAGATTTTAAGAGCGCGTGATTGCATAAATTAAAGTTAAAAAGGTATAGTATCAGAAAATAAGAATGAACACTATTTTTTGAAAGGAGAGAATGGGAAAAATTAGGAAATTAAATTATTATTGTGAGAAATTAATAGGAATTTAAGTTAAATCATTACACACACACAGAGATTTTATATATATTGTCAATTTCTTATAAATATTTCTCACAATTAGGCGCATTCATTTATTTGTATTAATGTTATAGTTTTGCAATGTTTTTCTCTATTGTATTTCAGTTTTTATTAACGTCGCACTAGAAGCAACACGAGGGTTATTGGTGACGGACCTCGTAATTTTGAACCACGGTCAAGAGACGAGGACAACACCTGAGCTGGCATCCCCCTCTCTTAACATCCACACCACGCCAGCGGGAGGACTTTGGGCCCCGAACAAATTTAACGTGCATCAGCCCCGGGTACACGCGGGTCTTTGGCGGCCATAGATCGAAACCGCGACTGAACGAAAACCACCGGCCGGGAGTCCATGACCTTGACCATTAAGCTATTGCGGCCCCTTCTCTATCGGATACAGTGAGAGAAAGCAAAAAATAAAAAAATAAATTAAAACAAATATTTAATATTAAAGACATTTTCTTAATACTTTATAACAGTTCCTCTTGACCGAAATAATAGTAAATCCTTTTTCCCTGTACTACTCTCGTTCCACACCCGACATGTACCGTTTTTTTCTTTTTCGAAATCGTACGTTAAAACTGAACCTCTTTTTCTCACTTTTCTTCGTTTCAAATTAAGCTCTGTTTCTGCTAAAAATAGCTTGTGATGCCTTTTTCCATATTTATATCTCTAATATTTCATCTATCTTTTTATGCACTAACTACTGGAGAGTTTAGTTGTGTTCATGTGGGCAATAGAACAACTCCGCCTCTTTAACAACAACTAAAGATGTTTATTTACACATCGGGGTCGTTTCGTCCCTACCTCTTACATAGAAGTAAGGAGGAGTTGCCACATTTTTTTTTTTCTCGCCTACAGGCCAAATTTTTTCTCTCCAAATGTTTCATTGTAGCTCCAGTTAAACAGTAAAATTGTTACCTGTAAGATCAGATATATAAATTACTCAAGAAATCATAATTATCGCAAAGGTATTCCGCATCGTTTTGCGAGCTGTAATATCAACAACAATCACATAATTTTTTAAGTATCAGCTTGGGCAAGCGGTATAATATCATGAAGTGAAAACGGGGTGACTTTGTACCGGGTCGTGACCCACCATTTTGGAAACTCTTCTCTCCATATACACCTTTAGTGGAGTGTTTTACTAATTTTATTAACATAGCGCGCCAGTAATGGAGCTTCTCTAATTGCTTTGGAACACTCGTGTTTTATTATTACCTTATAACCATTACACGCTCTCCATTTTTAAGTTGAGTTAGCTTTGGGGGGGGGGAATGTCTTATGGTTTTAAAAATACGGTAGTTAAGAAATGTTGGTATTTATTTTTTAAAATATTCTTAACATAAAATAAGAACAATCCGTGTGTTGTAGGATTATTTTATTTTTTATTGGAATAATATGAACAATCGTTTTCTGGTTATAAATTCGATGATTTTTTTAATGATATTGCCTACCATCTAACACTTCACAAGGCAACATAGATTGATTGCTTGAATCGATTTTCTGTATCCTTTGAAAACGTGTTATTTCTTCTATTGTGAATGAGAAATTAGCTAGACTCTGGTTAATAACCAAAAAAATTAATAACTTATGAGCAAATATTGATGTTTAGTACATATGCAGTGGGTGATCCATCCCAACTTTGAGTCGAATATTAATAAAGTGGTGAAACAGTTTTAGCTCTAATTTCTTCTAAAAGAACTTTATATCATTTACGCGATATCTTATACATACTGAGATACACTAGTTACGGTTCGGGGTGATTTGAATGAATTAAATATTTTAAAACTTTTTTTTCTGTTATTGTACCTCAAATTTCTGTATAGCCTGCCGTTATAAAAATAAAAAGAAATTTGATATTTTTAAACAAGTAATGGGGTTTTTTTTTTTTTACTTGTCTAGTATTGATTTTCCATCATTTTATTCTTTTGTGAAATAAAAAAGAAAAAGATAATTATTATAATCCTGGATTATTCATTATGTTTTTTCACCGTTGTTGCTATTTTTCTTAAAGTATAAATGTATATTTCGAGAACGAAGCAATGTTCTTTATGTTCTATTTTGTATTCTATAGTAAGACATTATTTAGAGCCTACTCTAAGAAATTTCTTGTTCTATTTAACCGTTTTACTTCATTTTGCTAAATTTCACTTTGTGTTTTCGTTCCGTTAGGCCGTATTTCTTATTAATTTACTTGTGGACACGGTATATATATATCTATATATATTGTTACGAAAAATTCCTTGGATGTGGGGGATTGAAAATTGGTCGAACACACGGAGGATAACAATAAATGATGCTTTGTTCACATATCTTCAGGACAACACATAGGTCGCACAGCTTGGACAATAACAGCACAAATAGAAAGTTAGGACTTGTACAGATTAGTAACATATATACAGGAACAGAAAAAAAACACTTTTAACGACAGTCACAGTTATATCAACAACGTTCAGCTTACTAGCACTCACTACGGACAATCTCCAAAGTAATACTGTGCACTTCCAGGGTAGTCTCCGACAATTCCCGCAAGATACAACACTTCTTTTCCACAAATTCACCCGGCACACTCCTCTTCCAAGTGCAGGCAGCTTCTAGTCGATTTTCCGATCGGTCTCGTCAACAAAGACTCCAGCGACTATTGCTTAAACATCCCTTGGCTGACTCCTGCCATCTTTGTAAATGTTTCTTTTCCTTGCGCTGCGTTATGTGTTAATTCAGCAAAACTTCGTTAAATCGAGCGTTTTATTTCGGATCGGTCCGTGCGATTGTCTCCTCTACCTCCCCATTTTTAGAAGCCATTTGCACATTTACATATAATTTATTTCTTTCCCCCGTGTATTTTTTTTAAAAAAATCTTTTTTTTTCTGCAATCTTACACAGCTATGAACTTTAGAGAAGGGGGGAGAAGAGAGGGGGAGCTTAAATATTCCGCGAAAACCCAACGAAATCTTAGTTACACCCCTTTATCATCAGTGAAATACAGCATACCGTGCGACATTGTCTAATTAGAAAATTAATAAAACAACTAGAAGCGCCCCTCTATTGTTCACAACGCAGATGTCGTTATCTTCTGTAAATAGGATTCATACTCGAATTGTTTGATATAATGATGATTTTCTGTAAGTGTGTTTTATGTTATTTTTCCCATTCTCCAGTTAACCCGAATTTCCGATATCCCGCACCAACACTGGTATCAATAAATCCGACATGGTGAAGTTTTTGTTGGATACATGAGTGTGTGTGTGTGCGCGTTTTTTTTTTAATATGTCATATAGAAAGTTAATAATTTCTTTATGTCTTATGAAAAGAGAGTTTTTGTTGCCTTTTTAAACATTTTTTTTTATTTCGTCGAATAATAAGTCGACTATTTTTACAAAGCTTCGCTACCGATTTTTTTTTTCACTAAGAAATAATGCTTCATACATAAATTATTCTGCGAAACAACGTGTATCTGCACAAAATAGATTGTCCTTTTTTTAACATCATATTTGTCTTTTTCTTCAAAAAAGAAAGTTTCTTTTATAAATTTTCCGTTACAACTAGTAAGTTTTTTTTTTTTTTTTGAAATGCACGTTCTTCTTCACTTAATGACCAATTACTGTGGTTGGAGTTAGAAAACGCATTTTATATGAGAGAGTCGGTCTAAAATGCTGTAGTGATATATAACGCGAGGTATTATTTCTCATTACAAAAGTTGTTTCAAAGAAATATCGCAAAAGGCTTTTATTTTCTCAAAGAGAATTTTATCAATTTCTTTTTCTCTCAAATGCTCCTATTGTGCGCATTTGTTTCATTTGAATTTAGCGTAATGGTATTCGTAATTAGTGAAAAAGAATTTTTTTCCTTGTCTTTTCTTTTTATTATTAATTTTTTTCATAGCGTTTATTTTTTAAAATAAGTTTTCTTCTAAAATTTTGTCGACTAGTAAATCTGGGAATCATTAGAGAAAGCGGGAATTATTTTGTAGAAAGTGCAGTTATATCTGTGAATGCCGGAGATAAAAGGATCTATATCCATTATTTACAATAGTAATCAAAAAAGTTTTAGATAGTAATAAGGCTTTAAAAAAAAGCTTATAATAATTTAAAAGTCAGTAGTCCAAAGAGTAAAATATATTAGGGTTAATTGAACGAAACACCGTTAAAAAACGTGTTTTTTAAACATGGGTTTTCTTTCAAACTTCACACTCTGCGTAACATAATTTTCTTATACCTTGAATTTTAAGAGCGTTAGGGAACTTCGAGTCAAATTGAATTTATTCAGTAATTAGTTAGAGTAATTTATTGTATTACTCTTGACGTTTTTTAAATTTATCATCTGAAATAAATACGTGTAAAATTATTTAGCTAGCGATAAACTATTAAACGACGGGTTTGGTGACCATTTGGCGACTTGGCGAAAATATTAGAGTAAAATTTAAATAATTAGTTTTAATCAATTAATTTTTATTAATTATGATTAACTTATCGTATTATCATCCAAAACAATCGTATTTAGAAAATTTCTGCTCAATAGAGTGCTTTAAAATGTGAGAAGAAAAAAAACTTTTAAAGTTTTGAACCAGACAAAGTTTCAATGCGAGTTAAAGAAAAACCAATAAAAATATGATTAACGTGCAAGCAGTTAATGAATGGTTTCTCATTAATAATCAAGCTGTTAATAAAAGAAACACGAAGACACGCTGCTCTCGTGTAAAAGGCGTGAAAGAAATAGAATGAGACTTAATTCCTTGAAATTTATAAGTCCATCTGCTTTATTCAATGGGGTAACAAGTTTATATAAATTTCGGACTGTAAAAAAGAAATAGAACACTTCCAAAATTTTATTTTGGGTATATTTGCGAATCATGAGGTAAATTTTGTCTATTTTATTGATTCTATTCAAAAAAAAAAAAAAAAAATCATTGTTTTCAAATCATATTTTTTCGTTTTAAGGAATGGGGGTCATTTATCGGCATTTGGAATTACTAACATTCGTCGTAATATTTCAAGCCTTATCAGGAAACCAAATCCTTATGGAAGGATGACCTTGAGGTAAGAAAAAAAAAAATTCTTGTGATGAGAGTTGAAAGAGTTAAGATAAGACAGTCAATTCAGGTGTTATCCTCGTTATTTGACAGAGGCTCAAAATTACGAGTCCATTGTCAATAGCCTACGTGTTGCTTCTGTGGGAGATGATGTGACGATGGCTAGAAAAACTTAATGGTATCTCCCACCTTAATTATCAAAGAATTACTTGTCGTATCATAAAAATAAAGCTTTAATCGTAACTTCCTCAGCACTGTCGTCTCTAGTCGAAAGCCGTAATTTGCGCTCTCTATTCCCCTGATCTCTGCTTCCAAACAATACGTAATGAATTGAGCCTTGCGGCGATTGGCTGATATCGGGCAGAAGTGAATTACGTAATCGCGTCTCGAGCCGATTGGTTGATTAAGGCGAGAATATACGTCATTGTATCTGGAGAGGAACTGGAACGCTACACTTCTAAATGTGACGTTAATAAACAATTAATCAATTATATTTGGCCATATTTTTTAATTAGTGAAACGTACATATATCTCTCAATTAAAAAAAAATATCTATATATATATTTTTGCTATGTACTTTTTTTTCTTAAAATATTGTATAGTTAGCTTTTATGATTGATACACCAGAAACATTTTATATTTAGAATTGCTAGGATATAAAAATAAAATTAACTGTTAAATTTCAGTCGGGTAATATTAAACCATGTTCACTAAATCTGCATTTCTGTAGGTTTATTTTTCAAAACAATACTAGAGTCTTTTTTTTTTTTTAATGTGTCGGTTTTTTTCAATGCATACACATTTTGTAAATATATGATAGTATCCGTTGTTTGTTATTTTTTTTCTCTAGATTTTTATCCCTTAATTTATGTCACAAGTTTAACCAAAAGATCGACGGACAAAAATAAAATTTCTTCAAGTATTTTTCAATTGAAGAAGAATCCTATATAAATGCATTCTTTGGTCAGAGAGACGCAATAAAATAAATATAAATTGAAAGGGGAAAGGGACAGACAATATATGTAAAAAAGAAGTAAAAACAAAAACTCGCAGATGCTCTTGAAACAAATTACTCGAGTTAGTTTAACTAAATTTTGAAAAAACAATTATTTTAAAGAAAAAATTCGCCTAGATGTATTAAATGAAGAAGAAAAAAAATAGCATTTCGCATTACAATAGATCAAAGATGTTTTTCTTTGAAATGCACATTGATTTGTCGCTTTTAGATTTTTTAAAGTCTCTTTTATAGAATCTTGTGTTGTTCCTTTATTTTTACACTGAGTTCGACATTTTTTAAGAAATATTTTCATTACTAATTATTCTTCTAACTAGTATAAATCTTATTTATTTCTGTTTTTCAAAGAAAGAGCTTTTTTCAGCATGTAGCGACCAGTAACTGGAGTTTGTGTGATAGAATACATTTGATATATAAGTTAGTGTAAAATGTTGAACTGATGTATACTTTAGTTTTTTTTCCCTTCTCAAAGAGTCATATTCAATTAATTATGGTACTTGTGCTTGTGTATATCTTTTTCACAGACTTTCTTCTAGTGTATAGGAAGTCCTATTTTAAAAGTGGTTCCGTAGTTTTGTTATTTATTCCGTAGAATGATTTAATCTCTTACTATTGTATGTTACTTTACAATAGCGCTTCGAAGTTACATATTCCCCCCTCCCTCATTGCCGTCTGGTAACTATGACAACAACAGTGGAGAATGGACATCACTCCCCTCTCCCTCTTCGCTTTATTTTTGTAAACAGACTTCTAATGAAAATGAAATTTAGAGTTTCACGATCATCGGTATTTTTTTTTTTTAAAATCTTTATCATTAAAATACTTGTTTAAAATCTGTTTTACATTTTATAAATATTCTTAACATGTAATTAAAAACACGTAATTTTCTTACACCTTTATGCAACGGAACTAAACAACTCATTGGAACTTTTTAAATTAATTTAATGTGTACGTGCATAGGTATTAAACTAATATTGTATAAGGATATATTTTAATAATTTATATACTTTCATTTCAAACAAATTATCATTTTGAATAAAAAAAAAAAGAAACACGTTATTTATAGTTATTTAAAATACCCTTCACATTTAACATAAAGTGCGCCCAAACGCAAAGGAATTCAAACCTCAACTGAAGTGTTGAAAATAAATGCTAGTCGCTGCCGTGGTAACCGATGGAGAAGAAACTAAAATGAGCAACCTTGACACACCTGTTCTAAAGTAACAGACTATAGTACAAGAGCGTCTGAAAACGTACCTGTGTCAGCAATGGGATATGGGGATGGAATAACTCACACATTCTTTTCCAACCAGCCAATGAATTACGAGCTTCACATCCCAAGAAAATCGTTGCCTTAACTTTTCCTTCTAATGAGACCGCCTTCGCCTTCTGTAAAGCAGATTCACCGGAAACAACCCTTTGATTGGTTTCCTTTGTAAACGTCTCAAAGGCTTACCTTCTTTGGTAGGTATGGGAATCAAAACCTCGAGGTCCCCTAGTGATCTATTTCTTTCCTATGGGGTTTACTGTCTTTGGTGAATACAGGTGACGCGCTGCCGGGATACCCTGTGATTCTTTTCTATTTTCGATCCTCCTTCTTGTCAACCATTTTTCTATTTTTTTTTTAAACATCTAGATCACAGTTACACTTGTTTGGCGCAACACAGCCGTATCTGGTTCTTGCATCATTAAACTTCGACATCGCTCACTCACAGACATTCCATTGTACATTGATTATCCAAGGTCTCCTCTATAGTGACAACTCGACGCTGCAGCAATCAAGATTAACCCATGAATCAGTGTTAAATTTGTTTTTGGTGCCTTTTAACGGATAGGAACACACAATGGTGACAATAACATGGTGTAGAAACGCCCTATCTTGTCGAAAACAGGTACTTTTTGAACCACCAATGTAGATATATTTTTCTGGCTACCCACTCTTTGGATCTCAACAAGCTTTTTTTTTTTGCCCCTTTACTTTATTTATGTGTTTGTGTTTTAATTACAGAAATAATCAAACTCGTTACATTGTTCTAAAGTAAAAACTGTTATTTCTTATTTCGTGAGGGCAAAACTTCTATTACTAAAAATGAAACGCATTTTTTGATAAATTTTGAAAACTGTTGTGTACTCTCATAAGAAAAATAAAGATCCAGACCTTATTATCTGTGGCAACTCGAATCAAAATGATGACGACTTCTCGAGGCAGCAGCTATCAAAAACTAACTTATGAATCAGTGTCTAATTTGTTTTGGAGTCTTTTAACTGATGGCACCATGCGTTGGTAACACCAACTTGCTTTATCGAAGTCATTTTTCTCAAATAAAAGTTCTTTTTTCTACCTCCCTGTATTTTAGTTATTCTCTATAGTTATGGTAATTATTTTCCAAACGCCTTAAAGGATTTTTTGTATTTCTCTATATTTATGTATTTTGAAAAATAATTAATTCCCTAGAGCTATGTAAAAGGTATTTTTTTTAGCAAGGATTTGCAATTATATATTTATTTTTCTACGTAATAAGTAATCGTTATAAATTCGAAATGTGCAATTTAAATTATGATTCTTTTCATATATTTTATATTTATCATATATTTTTATGATAAATGTTTTAATCTGAATTTATTGCTTCCAAATTATATGCAGTTAACCTTAAATGAATAGGTTTGAGGAAATTTATTCGAATATTTATTGTTACATTTTCCTTTCTTGCAAAGCTGTAGATAATATAAATTTTTAAGAGAAATATTTTTAAAAATCCATACTTTGTAATCTTTATGACTCGCTTTAAAACATAACATAATTTGAATAGCATTAAAATTTATAAAAGATGAAATTAAATTTCATTTGTTATTTATAAATGAATTTTATAACTGCATTATACTTTGAATTGAAATTAAAAGTCATTTCATTGCGAGTAACATTAAATACAATTAAACATTTATAAAAATGCAGCTTAAGTGCGTGCTTCAAATAATTTGTTATAAACGTCCATTATTTCTATTATTATTAATTAATTTTTAATAATTTATTAATATATTTATTGCTCATTATAGTAAAGTCACATTTTATCCGATGTTTCATATTTTCGTTTTCTATTTAATTCTTATAGAACAGAATAAGCATTCTCGAGTTTAAGTTGATTCACAAAATAAAATTTAATTCTCACTAAAAAATTGTTCTTGTACTTTATAAACATCCCGTTTTATGTTTACTTTTAGCTTTTGGACATAAATTATAAAAATTGTTGTATTAAAAAAATTTTCTTTTTAATTTGAATGAATGGTATTTAAAAAAAAATGTAAACCTGCAAGAAGCTCGTTTAATAATATTTATTGAAGCTGTCGGTGTTTGAAAAACAAAATACTGGGCAGAGTATTTCTGAAAAACTTAATTATCTCCAACATTTCATAGATAAAATGTTCTTTATTAAACGCTCAAAACGAAAAATAAAGTAATTCGTTAGACTTTCAATTTTATTATTCATGTATTCGATAACGAATTGCTTTTGAAAGAAAAAAATATCGTCTGCTATAAAACGCGTCTTCGTAACTTTTATTCAAAGCATAAATGGAAGCTTTTTTAGAGGTTTAGAACAACACGATAGCGATGGATTTTACGAGCTTTTCTTCGAGGGAGTTGAAAGAAATTCTATTATATCCTTTTTAAAATGTAAAAATATGTGTGGGAGTTTAGTAGGTGTTAATTTATGGAGTAGTTTATGCGTGATATTTTTTTTTCTGAGTAATAAATCTCATTATTATGTTTACGTACACTTAATTAGCTTTAACTAGTTATTGAAATTAAAACCCATTAAAAGCTAGTCTGAAATGTGTTTATTCTACGTTCTTCAGCCAGAATTATATATATTTGTAAGTGCTGATTTTTACAAAAGTTCCGAAAATTAATCAATTTTTCATTTTTAGTGAATAAACTAAATATCTTATACTTGTTTTGTAAGTTTGAGTTATGAAGATTGTAAATACATCCGATATTTTGTTTGCTGTTTGTTTGTTACTTCTTTTCGTTTTCAGCTGTTTGTTTTTCTTTTCTGTCAACATAAAATTTAACATTTTAGCAATTTATAGAAACAAAAGTGGGAAAAAAAAAATATTTAAAAGTTTTATAATTTTCTTTAGGTTTTTAAATCCGAAATAATGAACTAAATAAATAATGACATTACATTCTTAAAAAAAAAATCACAAAAATCTTTTTCACAGATAAAGCATAAAGCATTATGCTACTTTAATTTTTATCTTAATTCTATGGAAACAAGTACGCTTGACTGTTTAACGAGGCCGATGTTCCAAAATTAGATTTAAACATTTTTTCAAAGAATAATCTCAAAGCGAAAATCTAATCGATAACTTTCTTATCATAGAGCAACTTTTAACAAGGTTTAATCAAAAAGTTCAAAGCTACTCTATAGAAATCTCATCATCAAATATTTAATAAATGTCTGAATTTACTTTTAACGTAATTATATTCGTAATGTAAGAATATTCGATTTAATTTGCATTATTTTAAATTTTCATTTTGATACATTTAAATAGCGTTGTTTCTTTTGAAATAAACACGAATTAAACTAATAAACTTCACCGACGGACAAATAATTTGTCTTCTACAGGAAATTTTTAAAGTTATCTCTCCCTCGACCTCTTTCCTAACATGAAGGATTAATACGAAACATATTTTTCTTTCAAAGCACATTTCACGTCATTTCGTTGTCTTTTTGTCCCTGGCATGTGTTCTACTCTTATTTGCTTTTGTTTTAAAAGGTTTCCGCAGTCTATTTTTCTATTCGGTTTTAAAAATATAACAATCGATTCTCGTAATCCATTTCACAAATGGCGTAAAATCGATTTTCGCTAGCAGTTGTTAAAACTCATTAAGGTCCTTTGTTTAAATTGTCGTCTTTCGAATAGAGTATGTTGATTCTAAAACATGTTTCAGAATAGAACTCTCCGAAGCGGAATTATTTTAATGTCATTTTATCCTCTTTTGTCTATTGTTTCCTAATCTTAAATAAATGAAGTTCTATTTTTTAAAAAAGAATATGCAAGAATTCAAAAAAGTCCTTTCACAATGTAACATCAGAACAGAAAGGAAATACAATTTTAAAAATTAATCTTTTTTTCTTTTCTTTCGAGAATAAATTGAAAACTTTTGAAACAATTAGTATAGTGATATATAAGAACTGTACTTCTTTTGTTACTCCGAGACCTTTTAACAATACATGATTAGGATTTATTGTAAAATGAGGATTATTTTTTGAAGCGGGCTTTTGTTTGTCCTGGAATTTTTTGAAATTTTTTTATTAATAATAAGTAATAAATAAAAATAAATATTTAAAAGAATGGAGTTTCATAATTAAACTATCCCCCCTTTCCCATTTTTCATGTAATATGAGAAATAAAATGTTTTATTATATGATTATTTAAGAAAATATCTATTTTGAATGAGAAATCTGAAAGACAAAGTAACAGTTTATTAACTACATCGAAATACCTCTTAGATTATCATTAAAATAAAAGTCCAGAATTATTGAAATAGAAAATTAAAGCATAAAGAAGCAAACTAAATTTTTTTAAAAAATATTGAAGCAGTTTTGAAAATTGTTTTGAATAGAAACTTATGTAATAAATATATAAATGAAATTTTTAAATTCAGCAGTAACGGAATTAAAAAGAAATAAATTTATATAAATAACTAGTTTTTTTAAAAAAAAAAATCGTAAAACAAATTATATTTATCATGAAATAATTTGTTTTGGATTAATTTGTTGAAAAGTATTTTTATATCACTCTTATAAAGAAGCAGTTTGAACTCAACTAAATTCGATTAATTTATTGTTTTGCCAACGTCTAGGGAAATAATTATTCCTTCAATAATGTTTGTTTGGTCATCAGAATAAAACAAATTCAAAGTCATCAGAATAAAACAAATTCCTTCTTCTAATATTCGCTCACGAACAAATTGAAATTCGTAGTAAAAAGATGATAAAATGAACTTTTTCGCCAATATTTATTTTGTATCGTCTTTAGAATACAAGATCATGCCGTGATTCTTCAACAAAATACCATTACCTTTAATTACTGGTCCTTGACGCATATAAATTCTCCGCCTCCTAAATAAGAAATACTATAATAGCTTTTCTTCTAATACATCATTTATCCTGGAAACAAATCGAAATTCATACCAAATGGAAATAAAATAATTTTTCGTTTATATACCTTACATTTATTTTATTGAATGAATTTGTTCATGAAGTATAATTCTTCGACAAAGCTAAGCCTAATTACCATAATTCATTAATCGCAGGACGCAAGTAAATTCGAAATCCACACACACAAAAGAATATTTTTATGGTATTTCTTCTGATATTTGTTCGAAACTGACGCTGAAAGAACAACAAAACTTCCATCCGTATATCTATCCCAGAACATTTATTTTGTTCATCTGTACGAACGAATATAAGTTGTCATACATCAAATGTTAGCGAAGGATCAAATCGATTGGACGTATGTTACCTCCGAACATAAGGTTGGTCAAATAATTCAATGAATTATAGAAGAGATGGTTTGTCTATTTTTGCTTTTTCTTTGACTGTTTTCTTTCTTTAAGAGCCTTGCCAGTGGCAATCTGTTGTTAAGTTCGTCAAGGATTAATTCCTTTTGGCGGGAACCCCAAGTACCTTGGGTTCCTGATGTTTTGCTTCTTTTTAATCTGAGTATTCATAAAGGATTAGTGTGTGTTACGATTTGATTTAGATTTATAAGAAATTGGCCATTTTGTTTTTGGAAGGATATAAAATCCGATACATTAATAAATGCATTGGATTTTGTTTAGTAGGGGTAAAATAAAAATGGGAATTGAGGATATATATATATATATATAATAAGAAAATTAAAAAACCAACATTTCTATGTAGCACTTCTATGTTCTTTGGCGAATGAGAAATTTTTTTTAGTGTTTCAAAAGAACCAAAAGTAAAAAAAAAGTGTTGGGTTATTAAAACGATTTTGCTCAAAATATTTTTAAAATTTTATTTCTTTATTAATTATTATTAATTTTTTTCATTTGTAGTTTTGTAATTGAACGTTGTATTGTCATCTAAACTGAGCTTTCGTGCAAAATCTCAAGGTCTTAACTTATTGGGAAATGTGTGAAAATTGATGAAAATATTTGAACCTAACTGATACACAATGCATGGCCTTAACAGCATTTTGCCTTCTAAATTTTGGTAAACTTGTTAACCGATATCGACTTGATAGGATCTTAACTTTTTGCTTACCTAATGGAATGTATCTGATCTCTCACGTGACACTATTTTCTTCTTCAATTCAGTACTTTAATTTGTTTTTTAAAAAAATTAATTTACCTCTGTTAATTTATTTTATAAAAATCGGAAATGATTCAATAAATATAGGTTTTATGTTGCAAATAAATTAACAACTGTTTTTCAAAAAAAATGTTTGAAAAGAAGTGTTTTGGCATATTTTTGAAACAAATATAATATATTGAAATAAACGATACTGACGCCAAATTTGGCACATAGCGACTCTGAATCACGTGACAAATTATTAAATTAGTTGCTTGATTTTTAGCAGTTGAACATAATTCTATCGTCACCTTTAATAATTTATTTACTTTCGTATTTTATCGTTTGCTTAAATTTTTATCCTTAAAAACTTATTTCAGTTTTGATCTCGGAATCGTTTGGTTAGATTCATTTTGTAAAAGGTTGATTCGTTTTTGTATTTTGAAAGATTATTAGCATTCCAAAAAGAAAGAAAATGATGGTTGCTAGTCTAAACACATACATGCAGTGATATATGGTGCATTAAACAAATATACATATGTGTTCAGGATAATATTCGCATGTATTTCGGATAATGCATTTTAATGTGTGCAATTAATGAAGAAGAGTTTGAATTAAGGTTATAAATGTGTATGTTAAATCCACTAAAGTTTAATTTTGCTCTGACCGTCGCTAGATCAGAAGATAGGGGAAAGTTTTATCTTAGTTGCTTCTTTTCTTGTTTTATCGGTTTTTACTGAGTTCTTTTTACTGACAAATATCGTACTGAAGCTTTTGACTTAGATCTATCAATGTTGCTTGGTAATATTCAACTTTAAGAAAAATCAATTGATCGAGTGTTGAAATGTTTGTACTATATGTTTATTAATTTATTATTATTTATTTATTTCATAAGCTTTTAGAAAACATGCAAAATAATTTTCGACATCTTTGATTACATATTTGTAAAAAAGTTGTCTTTATTTCTTATTATACAATGTAATGTTATGTTGTACTTGTAATGTTGTTTCTGGTATTTTTTTTGTTTTATTTTTAATAAAATTGAACCTGATTATTAACTATATATTGTTATGAATATTTAAATATTTTATCAAATAGTTATAAAATTAATTGTAACTGAAAGCCTACAGTATTTTAGGTGTATAAAAACACCATTGGCATTTACTTTGGTAAAAAAAATTTCATCAACCATTAAATTCCTCGCATCTCTCTTGTAATGTATGGCCATTCGCTGTTGGATTAAAACTTGTGGTGTAGCAAGTTACAAAGGTTTTAGTTTCTATTAATTGAGTAATTTGGTAATATCTGTAACAATGAACAAGTTATAAAAACCACCCTATTTTTGGCAAAAATTTTCCCTATACTTAAAAACATGAAAATACGGTAATTGTTTTAAATAGAAACTGCGAATATTAAATCAAATTTATTCTATCTTGTTTATACCCATTGCAGTCCTCTTTTTATTCCCATCGTAAGTTTAAGTTGCATTGAAAAAGAATATTTGTATAGAATCGTTTTCATGTTTGAGTTTTCGGATTCGTTTCTTTTTCGAAATGATTCCTGCTGTATTCTTTTTTTACTCTTTCTCTCTTCCCTCCATTCCTTCAAATGGCGCTCATAAAAGTCGTACTTTTCCCTCATTTTTCCTCCCCTCCAAAAAGTTTCAAATACTACTCGTTAAAGAAAGATTTCGCTTTTTTTCACCACTTTTTTTTTTCTTCCCCTTTTCTTTCCTTTCGATAATTCTTGAAAATGATAACCATAAGAAAAGGAGTTTTTTTTTTTTTTGCTTTTTTCTGATTTATTTATTTATTTTTATTTATACTTTTTTTTTTTTTCATATCTTTGGTGTCTGTTTCAAACTTTAATGATTCACTTTTCATTTTCCGGATTTTCGGGGTTTTTTTTTGCTTAGATTTTTAAGAGAATTCTGTTTTGAATGAAATGAAACGGAATACACGACAATCGATTCGATTTAAAAATGAGTGATTTAGAATATTTTTTTTTCTTATCTTCGTTGTCTTTTTTGTTTGTTTATTGGTTATGCAACCGAGATGGAATCTTCTGCCTGTTATTAGGCGGCTTCTAACTTTGTTTTGACTTTAATTCTGCTTTTTGTGTTATAAAGTCTACCAAAATCTATCTCTGATTAAGCAAAAATATTGATTATTTTAAAAGGGTTGAGTTTAATATTGGAAAAAAATTTTCTCGATTTGAAAATGTGTTCAAAATAACAGCCCTGTTCTGTGACATTGGGTTGGGGGTTGACACATCTATATTCTAGCTCACATCTGCATTTTAAAAAAAAAAAGTTTAAAAATTTTCTAATTATGTCCTAAAACTACTGACTTATATAAACAAGTTAGAACAACATTTTTCAGTCTTGATGCAAGTGTTAAAGACTTCAGTATTTCAAGTCCATTTGGCTGCACAATTTAGAAGTTTCCATCAGACCTTCACTTCGAAGTGGTTAATCTGCAAAGTGATGATATGGTAAGCTGGTGTTTAAAGTTCCCATTGACACGCCATTTTGATCTCGCGAACGTAGTGTTAATCCTATGGGATTTCGACTTTAATTCTCCCATCTTTTCTATTTGATCTATTCGAATGTAACAAAGTGCATCTGAAAGAGCGAAAAATATTGAATGATTCTGTGGAATTACTTTTTTTGGTACTTGTCCATTATAGCGGCGCCCACCAAATTACGATTTCGGAAAATCGCCAAGCAGTGAGATTTATCGCCATGTTTGGTTGTAAACTCCTAGGGTTGCAGTCCTAAAGAAACAGCACTTCATAATTTTAGTAAAATATCGCTTGTGTGTTAACTTACCAATTTCATATTTTTTTTTTTAAATACTTATTTTGTTGCCTTTGAAAATGTCGTTAACAATTTTTAATTTACGAAACAGCGAAATGGATGCTCGTTTTATACTTTTCACGGTGAGCCATAAGGACAATTTTGTAGATCCGTCAACGGGAGTTCACACGCAAAATGTTGAAAGAATGTGGGGTTCCTCAAAGTGGCGTAATAAGAAACAGCGCAGCTCGGCATCATCTGGAATCGTATCTGGCAGAATTTATGTGGAGGAAATATGTAGGGGGAAAAAAATGCTTTCTATAAAATAATGAACGCATTTCGGAAATATGGCCTTTTATGTAGATTGACGTTCTAAAAGTTATTAATATTAAACATCTAAAATTTTAATAGTACTTATTGGGATGAGATTTATCACAAAACATATAAAAGATTATTAAATAAAAATATTAATTAAAAAAAGTTTTATTTTATTCATTGGTGTGTTATTTGTTTTCCTACATTTCAATTTCACTCTCCGCTTACTTGGCGCTTTTAACTATCTTGGGGATTTTGGCGTATTCTTAATTTGGCGGGCGCCGCTTTAATAGACAAGTACCATTTTTTTTCCTCTGATTTTTAAAAATATTTTTATTCTTATTTTAATGAATCGCTTGTGAGTTTTCCGGTCTTTAAAATGTTTTTAAAAATCGGAGGAAAAAAGTAATTCCACAGAAGCATTCATTATTTTTTCGCTCTTTCAAATGCACTTTGTTGCATTCGAATAGATCAAATAGAAAAGATGGGAGAATTAAAGTCGAAATCCCATAGGATTAACATTACGTCCACAAGAAATCAAAATGGCGGGTAATTTAATTCAATGTTTATAGTATTCTTCGTAAGGTGAATATGATCATTTAAAATCACATGCTTGGGGATTTATACCAGTATTTGGAAGAAAATACCTATGTGAAAGGATATTTTCGAAGATGAAGTATTTAAAATGGCAATACAAGTAATTATTGACAGATGACGATTTGCAAACAATTTTACTGATAATTCATTTATTGTAATTTCGAACTCTAGTGTTATGATGAAATATTATCACGGGAAAAAAACAATTACATTCATCGTATTAGTTCAAAGTTTAACCATTTCTTTTAACGTTTAGTATATTTCCATTTATATATTAATATTCTTTTTTGAAAGTGTCATCATGTGTATATAAATATGTAAAAAATATCGCTTCCTAATTCGAATAAAAAAAAAAGTTGTATATGTTTTTGTTATTGTTTTATGAGTACGATTTCCAATAGAAATATCTTCGACTTTGCTATCTGTCCCACTAAGCCTAAAATGTTTACGATATGGCTCCTTCTAAACAATGTTTGCCTACCTCTGCATCTGGTGAACAAAGTTTTATGGAGCACATCCATCAGCCAGTTTGAATTCTATAAAATTTCTACTTTCATCCTCATATCTCTCCCTTTTGCATTTATTTCACTGCTATCAAGTGCATCAGAAAGAGTAAATAATAATAAAGGCTTCTGTAGAATTACATTTTCCATCTGATTTTTGATAATATTTTTAAATACTTAAATCTCAGATTTATAAGGTTAATGTGGAACATTTTTTTTAATCCAAAGTGGACATGGAATGACTTATTGACTAACAACTTTTCCTCTCATTATCCAAAAGTCATATTATCACGCATTTAGTTAGAAAATTTGCAAATATGTTACATCGTTGAAAAGATCTTGAGTTGAAGATTTTAAAAACATCAAAAAAAAAAAAAAAAAAAATCGATTTTTTTTTTACGATATTTAAGGTGCTGACTCCCCTTAAAGCAGAAAACGAATCAAACCGAAACATGCTAATAGATACGGACCTGTTAATTAGCGGCAGTAAGGGGTCCATGGTTATTAAAATGCGAGTTACCGTTTTAATATGGTTATTTATATCAGTTCAGAGATTCAAAATAGATATGAATTTTTAGCGACATGTTTGTACTCTTCGACATTATTTTTAATCATTACATGAAGATATACAAGAAGAAAAAACATTGGCTCTTAAAATTAGACCAATAAAAGGGGTTGAACATACAGCTAATCTCATTGACTGCGTGATCTTGAAAATAGTTTCTTACTAGAAACTCCTTACTAAAACGCTTCATTTTTGAGAAATGGTGATTCACACACAATTCAAGCATTCAAAAGCTAAAAAGGATTAAAATAACAAGCATTACAATGGTCGACCCTGTCTTAGCCCCAAACTTTTAAGGGACTCGTCTTTTAGACAACCTTTTGTTCATCTTCGCTTACTTGAATTTTATCTTTCTTTGGTGACGTAAGTCGCCGTCTGCTCTTTACGATCTGGGGACTTATGAGTTCTGGTTTCAGAAAATATTTCTGCTCTACTTCTACGCTTCTTTCTTGCTCCTTTTTTCGGTGCGTGGGTACCATTTCACTTATTTCTATCTCATGTTTCTAATTTCTTTTATTCAGAGCTTGTTATTACAAATTGGAACTATGGCTTGTTTATCCCACAGTGTATTAAACAAAAAGAATAAAAAAAAGGAACTTTTTCCATTTCGTCGGCGCAGTTGATAAAGTCGCTAAAAATTATACAACAAACGCCAAAGAATAAACTATAAAAGCTGTATGCAAAATTTTACAAAGGACAGATTTAGCCCCTAAAGGTGCGGGTTTTTTTTTATGATTATTAAACTACTCAATTAAATATAAGAATTAAAGTAAACGATGAAATATCGTGAAATGGATAGTAGTAAACTTTTCCAATACTAAAATTAAAAGAAACAATAAATTATTAAATTGCATGTATTTAAGCTAAATGTAATTTAAATTATTAATGATACAAAAATGATATAAAATTATTAATGATACAAAAACGATAACGATATAAAATTACGAACGATAAATTAGTGAATTGAATATTATTTCAGCTACATACAATTAAAATAAAAGCTAGTGATAAATTATTAAAGTGAATATATTTAAGCTAAATGTAATTAAAATTGAAGCAAACGGTAAAAAAAAAATTAAAAGTTATCTGGTACGCCAAAATTGATCCAACTGAAACAATAGCCCCTTGGGTGGCTAAAATCTTTCCTAAGTGTTTACTGTGTGTTGTTACCAATAAAGTCTACTTGGTGAGATTTGCACCGGCGAAATGGAAAAGTACCAGAAAATTGTATTGATGTCTTCTCTGAACAGGAAGTGCTGATGTTATCTAAAAATTGACCAATTTCATGAAAAAGGAGCAATAGTAAAACTGCGAGTTAACTTGACCCGACGATTGTCTAACACTTATTGCACTTGATGTCAGCTACATCTTTTCTCTAGCAATTTTTTCGAAAATTTGGCGTTTTTCTATCTAGTTAGCATCACGAACTAATACTGGTCTTCAGGAAAGGTAGTTAGGAGCCTGTACCATCACAAAGGATTAAGCAGACTTAAATATCCTTGTCCCCAGAAATTCATTAGTACATAAATTCATGATGTCCATCCTAGGATTACATGAAGGATATAACGCTAATCCGTGAATTTCAGAACTGAGATTTTCCAGAACTCAAACAGCGGATAGCTCTAACTATAACAGCAACGTATAGAAACTCATATCTCACTGTTTGGTAGCAATTAGTTTATTGCTTTGAGGCATGTGCCGCCTAATAGGCTCGGACAGCTTTGAGCACAGCAACCATCCAATGAAAGTGAAGGAATATTCCTGTCTGTAGTTGCATTATACATTATATAGTTGTAAAAGATATCTGAAATGATATCTGAGAATTTCATTATTACCCAAAAATATGTAGAATTTTTTTTTATCAAATTAATGTAATGATTAGATGGATTTTTAAAATTAAAAACATTCGAGCACGTATGTATTTTTGAGGAAATATATTATTAATTAGTTGTATAGTTTTCGTATGAATAGAATTTCAGCTACAAGTCTAAAAATTTTAGAAGGCAAATGATGGTTTGTGTATCTTTTTCCTAAGATTTTCTTCAGTTGGTATAGATTCTCAACGGAATGTTGAGATTATTTTCTTTGAAAAATCTTTATAAAAGTATTTTCTCCTGACTCATGCACATTTATTATTATTATTTTTTTTAATTGAACTATGAAAACGAGTGTTTTAAGGTTTTCGTTGCATTTAGAACGTAACATATGTTATGGTAAGACATTCATTTGTGAGTATAAAAGAATTATTTAATTAAAAAAAATCTCTTATCTCTTAGTGTTTCATTCTAAAATTTTTCTTTCTTAACGTTCTCTAAAAGTGAGAAGGTAGTGAAATCTTTTTTGTATGTAAGAGGAAATGAGAGTTATGTTCATATTTAGCCGTGTAATTAACTTTGTTGATTGCTTAATTGTTTCATAACTGTACAGTTGACTGTTTTCAAAGTTTACGTTTTATAACCAGAATTTCACTCGCCAAATTTCTTCGCCAAGCCGAAACCAAGCCAGACTTCATATATGACAGACTGATAATACCATTCCTTGGTTTTTGACTTGATCAAATCCCTCATTTACGAACTACTGGTTGTACTAAATTTCGGAGTAGCTGTAATCTGATTAAAAAAGTCGTATTTTAGCAGATAAATCATTGTTGATTATAAACTCATTTTGTACACTTATCATTGAATTCTATTATTGTTATTGCTATACGATGAATATAACAAAGCTATACATTCTGTAATGCAAAAGCAGTTATCTAATTCTCTAATAGTGACCTAGTGCAAAAATTTAGACAGCGAAATGCCTGTTCTGATTTCATCTTTGTCATCCACCATTGTCTGAGATCCTTTTCCAATAATCTGTATTATCGTCAATGCATAGTATTAATGTGACTAAATTAAAGCAAACTAAACAACAGTTCGACGGTAAAATCATATTTTAGGGACGCTGCTTAGCGTGACCTTAAAAATCACGCCAATAAGCCCTTTTTATAGAATTTTAGAGTTGCCAAAAAAATCCATGGTTATTATAAGTAATGAGAACCAATTTGGCGACTTATCGCCAAAAAAAAATCCTCATTGCGCCAAGCCCTTTTTCCTTATCACATGACCGAGGCTCAAAATTACGAGGTCCGTCGTCAATAGCCCACGTGTTACTTCTAGTGCAACGTTAATAAAAACTAAATTAAAACTACAGCCCCTTTCCCTTAAAATATGATACACTCTATAACAAAAAAAACAAAACAAAAAAAAAAACGACGAACCAAGAAGGAGTTGCTCGATTGCAATGAAACTTCGTATGCAAAGACATTTTGACCGAACATGCAAATGATTAAAATTTGGTGTCCAATGAATGAATAGCGGGAGCTACAGCGCATTGGAACTGCGCATCAGGTGTATATAAGAAACGATTACAAATCTGATGCTCACATTTTCTGTTGCATTGTGATTTAGGATACTTTTCTACGAATGAAAAAAATGCCTCGCTGCGGGATTCGAGCTCATTGCGAGCAATTGTCAGAGTTTGAAAGAGGTCGTATCATTGGATTGAAAGAGCCAGGTTGGGCAAATCGGAGAATCGCTTGCGGGGTTGCTGCGATAAGAAAATGCTGACAAGAATGGATGGACAATTGCAGATTTCAGCGTCATGATGATAGCGGTCGACCTAGGGCTACAGCAGATCGGGAAGTCAGATTGATTGTCAGATCAGTTGTCACAGTGCTTGATTCTTCGTTATCAACCATCAGACGAGCGACCTGCTCACGAGTGTCCACCATGACTATTCATAGACGACTGATAGAGCGAAATCTACGCTCGTACCGACCGCTACGCCACTTGCTTATCACGCCTGCTCACTGTCGAGGCAGATTACAGTGGTGCTTGGCTCGATCAGGTTGGAATGATGCTGACTTGGGACGCCCAGGGCAGCGTGCCTATCCTGCTTTCACTATTGCACGCCATACAGGCCCTCAACCAGGAGTTATGATGCCATTTCTTTTGATAGTCGGACTCCTTTGGTCGTCTTTAGAGGCACACTTACAGCACAGCGGTACGTCGATGACATTCTAAGACCTGTTTTGCTACCGTTCCTTTTGCAGTAGCCTGGCCTTATTTTTCAGCAAGATAATGCCAGATCACATACGGCGCGTGTTGCTGTGAACTATCTTACAGCTTGTCAAACACTTCCTTGGCCAGCCAGATCTCTCTCCAATCGAGCATGTATGGAATATGATAGGAAGGCGACTGCATCTACCAGGGAAAGTTGATGACCTGTCCGACAATTGTAGAAAATTTGGCAAGAAATACTGCAGGAGATCATCAGAGTGCTTTATCACTCTACGCCACGTCGTGTGGCAGCTTGCATCCAGGCTGGAGGTGGGTCAACACCTTATTGAGCTCGTTACTTTGTAACTATGTAACTCTGAAATAAATCATTCAATTTTTCTGAAATTTTAATTATTTTCTGTTTTGTACATAATTTTCCTATCTGCCAATTTTTGTCTCCATCAGACAACTCCGTCGTGGTGCGTCGTGTTTTATTATTATTTTTTTTTTAATGTTATAGAGTGTATTACTCAGTTCTACTTGCCGAAAAACTAGAGGCATATTATTCCTTTGATTTTAGGTATCAGGTGATGTAAGGCGGTAAATGGAGGAAGAGAACTTAAAACTGCTGTTGTTGATTGGTGGATGCGAAATGAAGAGGAGAGAGTATTTCTTAAAAGTAGAAAGGTGTATTTAAAAGACTTACAAATGATGCGAATATTGAATTTTATTTGTTACAGATACGCAGACTTTCTCCACACTATACTTTTGTCGTCATATATCGAAGAATTTCAGTCTTCTGATTGTCCCATTCCATGTTTCGGGTCACCAGCTTGTAGAGTTTATTTTAATTTGTGATGAATAAAAATCCATTCTTCAGGTACAGAAGTATAAATTCATATGCGAATCCATAAGAAACCACAAAAATGAAACTTTGTACTGGTAAACAGGTGTTAAGTTCTTTTCAAAGGTAAATAGAATAACAATATTATGACAAACAGAAAGTTGAGTTGCAAAGTGCTTCTCCCGAATGGATTACTTAATAAATCATTCTTCCAAAAGACGGTATCGCAGCAAAGTGGTCAACGCAATCGCAGAAAGGTGATAAACGTAAGCCGCCATGACTATTGATCATGTTAATGGGGATTTTTTTTAATTGACTTTTTGTCTGCCAATCTTCCACATCTGAGATTATAATCTTTGTTGTCGTACATTTAAACTAAAATGGAACAATGAATAAAATGTTTGCGCGATAAATTTATTTATTAATTTCTTTATGATGTGAATCTCCGTGCATGAAAAGGACATGCTGCGAGTTCTTTTTCACCATTTAAGTGTACTCACCTTACTAAATTCACCAATTCCCTTCCCTCTGGATCCTGAACTAAAACAAAAAAGGAGTTGAACACCATCCTAACCTTCCTATTTATCTCCACCCCCCATCTTACTTCGTTTGCGGCTTAGTGGAACAGAAAAACAACATTGCGCATTGCAAAGAAGAAAACAGAAGGGAAAATGAAGAAAAATGACTGTCCATATCCCAACTTAGTTGGTAACAGAAGCACACAACGTAGAAGGTGACTTTCAGTGAGCGATTTAGAATCGATTGCGGTTGCAGTTACAGTTACGTTGTGCAGTGAGGAACATTGTTTATCTACGACGTGGCAGCTGCATTGATTATATGAAAATTAATGTGAAGATCTACTTGACCTTATTTTTTTCCTTTCCCGCGCCATTCTAATATATCGTCTGCTGGAAGAAAAAATCGTACTTAAATTCCTCATCCCCTTTCCAGACTTTTTTTTTTATACAACTCAACTTTTAACGTCGTTTTCTTTCCAATTCAAGAAGTTCGACATTATTAGAATAAATGTTTTTCCTGGGGGTATTTTTTTAATTTTTTTTTTTTTTTATGTAAGCCTGCGATTTGTCCTTTCCACTTCCCCATGTCGCAGCAGATACCATCTGCTCGAATTTTATCGACATTCGTGAGCGAGTTAATTAAGTGAAGTGTAGTGAAGTGAATAATAAAGATACGAACTTGATGCGAGGGGTTTTAGAAGCATATTGATTTGTGAGACTTGGAATTGGATATCAACTGTTTAACTTTTCAGTTAAATTCTAGTTAATTTGAGCGGAAATGTTTAATATAAATAGTTTTTGGAATTAAATTGCAAAGTTTTTTTCCCCCTTTCATTAAATGTGATTTGTTTTACATCAGTTGGCTCTTTTTTTTTTCTTCCAACAAGATTACCTTATTTCTGTTTCGATTATTTTGAGGAAAAGAAAGATTGACTTAAAATGTTTAGTTTACAGTTTTTTCGTTATGTTATTGAAATTGAATTA
>BMAW01034047.1:100340-122806 GCA_019974015.1 Nephila pilipes
TGAAGTTTAATACGTATTAAAAAGTGACCTGAAAGAGCAAAATAATGAATGCTTCTGGAATATCTTCTTTCCCTCCGATTTTAAAAATATTTTTTTTACCTTATTTTATGATTGATTGTTACTTGTTTTCTGGTCTTTAAAAATATTTTTAAAATCTGAGGAAAAGTATTCACAGAGCATTCATTATTTTTTTGCTCTTTCAGATGCACTTTTTTATATTCAAATAGTAGAATAGTAAAGATGTGAGAATTAAAGTCGTAATTCCATAGGATTAACATTACGTCCGCGAAATCAAAATGGCAGATAGACGGGAACCTTAAACCCATTCAGTTAATATGGATTTTTTTAAATTATAGATATTTAAAAATCTAAAACATTTTAAAAAATAGTATAAAATGTAAGATATTTTTTTAAAGTATTATTTGTAATTGTCATCGATTCTTCAAAATATTTTCTACTTAATTCAATTATTCTTCTTGTCATGTTTAGCCAAAAAATATGCCAAATTTTTTTTGATATTTCCATGAATTAGATACAATAATAAATGACCGGAAGCGGAAACTGAATGATCATTATCGAAAATTCACGAGTGGCATTGTTTCTATCGAATCGTGGATTCAAGTTCTGATGCCACTAAAGACCCGTCGTGGATTAAGGGGGCTGATGCACGTTAAATCTATTGGAGATAGCATTCTTGCTTCGATCTACTACCTGCTTGAATGTCATACTCATAAAATTACGTGGTCTGTCGTCATTGGCTCTCTTTGTCGCGAGCGCTCAATTATTTTTGTATAATTTATTAAACTGTGATTGGCAACGCCATTCGAGTTCGGAGAAAGTAAAAACTAGAGAGAATAGCGATGCAGCGAATGCGTCGGCATATGAAACTATCTCTAGAAAGAAATTAACCCCGCCTTCTGATTCGAAACTTTGAACCACTTATGTCTATGTGTATGTCCCTCCAAACGATCAATAAATTGTTATGAAATTGCGAAACTCTCCCAAACTTAGAATTTGAAGATCAATAGAATACAGCACTCTTGTTGCATCTAAATCCGATTATAATAAACAAGCAATCAAGAAAGGATAAAGTTAAAATCCTATATGTGCCTACCTAAAGCTGCAATAAATTGGATGGAATGCATTACATACTTTATTGTTTCTATCCATTTTAGTTGTATTATTTTCCATTCTATTACAAATCTTTACATGCGGAATTAAATTCGAGAAAGTATCGAAAATGTTCTGAGGTTTTTCCATCGAAATGTGTTGGAAATATATTTTACTGAATCAAACCAACAATCAAAAACTGCTATTCCTTCAGAAATAAAACTCATTCTTATAAAACGTTAACCGTCAATTCCAAAAAAAAATTCGCAATAATCTGATTCCAAACGACGCTGGTGCAACATTTATTCCATATGATTGTGTAACAAAATCGGATTTACATATCCGAAATCCGGAGACGTGATTATTCACAGGTCTTACGGGACTCCTCCCCCCTCCTCCTCCTCCTCCCCCGATGTTTGTCCCCGAATTTTCAGAAGGGCAAACATACTTTTCAAATAATCTTCGTGAAAATTCTCTGCATGCGTGTAAATATTGGGATTGAAATCTCTGACCAAATAATTACTCCGAACACCTCCGCTAATTCCGATCCAAGAAAATGCTGCGAGACTTTGTTATGGATTGATCACGTGCCCCGGCGATCTAATTATTGCCCTAGTGTCTGTCTGGGGAGCAGAAGTACCGTCTTTTGCGTTGATTGCTTTCGCTCTCTCAAATTTAATTACCTGAGTTTCAGCGTCAAATTGTCGCGAAGATCCCTTTCAAAGGTAGATTCTTTAATACGTGTTTTCCATCTTCCGGCGAGAGCTTGATTAAGATAAATAATCAGGGGGTAATCGGATGAGAGGCGAGTTCCTACGGATAGAGAGAATGAAGGATGTGATATCATGAATGAAAAGTGATATTTAACGATTGATAATGTTCTTATGAATAGGTTAGTTATAATGATTCATGTATTTTAAATTTAAAAAATGCTGTAAGTTATTGGTTTTATTTTGGAATGTTTTTTTTTCTTCCACATCATAATGTCTGTCTGGCCTCGGTTATATTTTTTATGATTAAAAATTAAAACATAATTTATTATTACGTCTTACATTTAAATTGGCTCGTAATGGGTTTTCTTTTAACTCACATTGTAAATTAGTTTGGTTCAAATTTTTAAAAGCATTTTTCTCACATTTTATAGCTCTCAATTGAGCTGAAATTTTCTATACACGATTTTTTTTGGATGACAGTGCGGTAATTTAATAATAATTAACGAAAAATTATTGATTGAAACTAATTCTTTAAAGAATTAAATTTTACGCCAAGTTTCTCGCCAAGTCACGAAATAGTCGCCAAATCCATCGTTTAATAATTTATTGTTTGCATTAATTTTAATTACAGGTATCTTAGTTGATTAACATAAGGCTTAACTGAGCTAAAACTTTTACACGTATTTATTTTAGATGATACATTTAATAAACATCAAAAAATAAAATAAATTATTAAAACTAATTATTGAATAAATTCAATTTGACTCTGCGTTCCCTTTTGCTCTTAAAATTTAAGGTATAAAAAATTATGTTACGCAGAGTGTGAAGTTTGAAAATAATCCCATGTTCAAAAAACATTTAAAGAAAACCTATGTTCACAAATCCAGTTACCAATGTTATTACATTCAATTGTAGTTATTTGTTCCTTCTTTGTTTCATTGATCGTTTGCTGTTATCAGTTTCGTTCTTAAGATTTCCTGTAAAATTTGACACTGTTATTCACCTGTCTTTATTTACTCGTATTTTTGTCTTTATAGATTTAAATAGTATTTATGGAGTGTGTATGCTTGATATTATGCTAGTAATAATAATAAATTAATTTTGTATTAAAATGTTCTGTATTCCTTAATTTCATTTTTGGAATGTGTTTTTATATTGTAGATGCTTTTTGTCCCCTTATTTTAAATTAAAATTTTATTGCATTTTAAATTTAGAATTGTCTTTGTTTTAACAGTTCTTCATTCCTTGTTTGTTCGGCTAATCGTTTGATATTATCTTCATTGTTATAATTTGCTTTTCATTCGACATTACTTATCTTTAGCGGGATTTGATATTTTAAAATTTCTTTTATGGAAATTCATCTACTGCCGTAATCAGTTCCATTGTTGAAATTTTTTGTTTTATTCAACATTGGTGCTGTATGTTCGGTATTTATATGATTTTATTGCTTATTTTGTTTCTTTCACTGAAATTCATCGTTTGCTTTTATCGGTTTCATTCGTCGAGGTTTGAAGTTTATTTCGACATTGTTATTTATCTTTAACCAATTCGATTTGATTTTGTGTGTGTGTGTTATTAAAATTGATTTTCTGCTGAAATCAGTTTCATTCTTAAAATTTTCGATTTAATTCGATACTGTTATTCTTCATTTAATTTCATTCCTTAGTTTACTTTTACTGGTTAAAATTAGTCGCTGGTTCTTGATCTGAGAATTGCTGTTTATTTTGATTTGATTTTTTTTTTTTTTTTTTTTTTTTGTATTAAAAAAATTTACTGCTGCAATCAGCTTCATTCTTAAAATTTTTTGCTTCATACGACATTGTTATTCTTTGTTTGGTTTTATTTCTTTAGTTCGCTGTTTGAATTTAAGGTAATCGCTTACTGTTATAATTTTTAAAATTTAAGTGGATCGTAAGCTTGTTTGAAATTATGTCTACAAGGAAGAATATCAACATTGTTTCGCTTTTTAATACAAATTATTTGAATGTAATCGGGGATATGACATATCCATTACAAATCGAGAGAATACAGGTTTTAAATTCTAATTAAAAAGTACTTACTTTTTAATTTCTTATACAATTATTAATAAAGATATTGTGTTATGTGGTGTTTAGATGGTACAGGAAAGTTTCTTACTCTATTTAAATTTTGATTATGATGTTTTATTTCCAATACACATATACATTCATTACTATAAATAAGAAAGACAATGAACAGAATCGTTCTTGTAATGAGGATTTACAATTAATTAAATTCTACTGAGATGTCTCAGCAAACATCTTACTTATTATTAAATTAATTACCTACTCAGATGTCTCGTATACATCCTATTCCCTGTCGAAAAAACCAGTGACTCCCTCTTCGATTTCCTCGCTCATCCTTCCTCAAACTTCTACTCGTTTCACTTGAAATCCTGAAAACATCTCTTAACTTCATTTCGCATGTGTGGAGTGAAGCAAAAGTTTGCGAGCTGGTGACACGACAAATAATTTGAAAATTCATTATCAAAATTAGTTGCTTTTTCCTTTTTGAAGTGATTATTTATTTTCTTTATTTAAATTAGCAATGTAATATCGCTTCCATGGCTATTAAATTAGCAATATATCACTTCAGCGTGGCTAAAAGAAAAATACCAATTAGCGAATACATATATGTAAGCTGACCCCCCGAAGTTTAAATTTAGGAAACACTCTGAAAATTCCTAACTTATACACTAAAATTTCTGGTATTATTTTCATATTATTTTAAAAATTGCTTCATTTAATTTTATAAATTAATATAATTTATTTTTTAGCCACTCAAGGGGCTATTATTTTAGTTGGATCACTTTTGGCATTCCAAATCAATTTTCAATTTTTTTTTTTTATCGTTTGCTTCAATTTTAATTACATTTAGTTTAAATATATTCAATTTAATAATTTAACGTTGGATTTAATTTTAATTACATTTGTCTGATATAATATTCAATTTAAAAATTTATCGTTTTCTTTCATTTTAATATTGTAAAAGTTTACTATTGTCCATTTCTCGATATTTCATAGTTTACTTTAATTCTTACATTTAATTGAGTAATTTAATTATAATTATAAAATTAAGTACACCTTGGGTGACTAAATCTGTTCTTTGCAAAACTTTGCATAGACCTTTTTCATTTTATTATTATTTATTTTCGAATTAGCTTCTGATTTTTTAAGATTATTTTTTTTATTTCTGCATTATATTTTAATTCTTATTATCATTATTATTTTTTAATTTCGTCTATTATTTAAAATAATAGATGGCGTTTTTCACATACTCATGAGTAAAAAAAGTTTGTATTACCTATATTTCTATTTTCTTTTTTAGCGTTTTTAAAAATAAGTATTTTCCAGTTTAAATCAAAAGAAGTATGTGTGTGTAATGGTTAAGCAGGTGGAGATGATGCAACATTTGAAATAATAAATTATTAATAATAATTTATAATTACTTCGTTAACTATGTACATGTCCGTGGAGAAATGAAAAAATTCGTTTATAACTTTTAGTTTTTAAGAGTTCATTTTTTATATTTATTATAATACTTTTTTCCTTTGATTTGAATCAACAGTCTTCTATGATAAATTCATTTTTATATTCTCCCGTCATAATCAATTATTTGTTCCATTATTTTTAAAATGAGTTTCTTTCTTTCTTCAAATTGAATTAATCATTTGCTTCCGCTATTCCTTTTTCAGAATTTTATGACTTTCATATTTTTTCTCTTTTGATTTACATTAATTTTGTTTCTCAAGTCATATTTTGGAACTCATTATTTTATTCAATTCTTTGACTTTTTTTTTATTCTTTTTGCTATGTAATTCGTTTATTTCATTTTTTTTTTTAAAAAATTTTAATTAATCGCTTGCTGCAATTAGTTTTATTTATAGACTTCTTTACTTTACAAATTTAGAATTTTTTTCTTTTTTCGAAATAAATTCATGATTTACTGTGTTTATTTTCCTTTTTAGACTCCTTTTTTATTTTTCTGTATTTTATTTCTTTCTTACTCGGACCTTTGAACTCAAATTTTTTGCCTCTTCTGATCAATTTACTTTTTCGATTGAACTGTTTGTGTATTTGTAATCTTCTTTTGACTATTTTCTGTGATGCAAATGGATAACAATTCATTTTTTAGCATTTTATTTTATTTTTTTCTCGTAATCCATTATTTCTTATTAATTTTAACGATTCGTCCACGTTCTTAATTTTTATCAACTACCTGTTGTTTCGTTATCAACTACTTGTTTTAACCATCATTGTGCTGTGTTAATTTTTCTATTGTGTCGTGATTTTAACTATTAATTGAAAAATATCCATCTAAATTCAAATTCAATGTTTGAATTTAATTTTGTAGTTTCTAGAAAGAAGGAAGTATTTACAAAACTTTGATTAGGCCCGTTTTCACAAACTCTGTTACAGCATGGGCAATGACTCAGAAAGATGGACTCGTGCTATATTTGAACGAAAAAATTTTAAGAAGCATATTTGGTGGAAGTAAGTTTGATAATTATTGCAGTAGAGCTAACTCGGAAATTCACCAATTGCTTAAAAAGCCAGATATTATTAAAATGATAGCACTACAGAGGATTAAATGAGCAGGACACTTAATTAGATTGGACAACAATCGGGCCTCTAAAAAGATATTCTTTTCTAAACCATCTGGTTCTCGAAAAAGAGGGATACGAACTCTTAGGTGGACTGACTGCCTAGAAAACTATTGAGGTGACAAATTGAAAAATCTTAGCGAAGAACAGGACGATATGGAATGGAATTATGAGGGAGGCCAGGGCCCATCAGGGGCTGTCGCACCAGCGAAGAAGGATGACGAAATCTTTTGTAGAATGTTTCTATCATCTATGCAGGTTCAGAATGGGCGTAAAACGCATTAAATACGAGTACATGCTTTAATAGTTTAAAAGATATCTCATTTAAAACTATACTTACGCTCCGCGATTCGGTAAAATTGCTTCAGGTGCAAGAGAACTTGCTGCAATACATATTTTTACCTAGTGTGGCTTTTAAATAACGAGACTAACGCTGTAAAACATTTTATTCTGATTTCATTTATAGTTATTTATTATTATCTTCATCATACACTCCTCCTCTATCCCTACAAGGCTCCATGCGAATCTTCCATTGTTCGAAATAGTGCTGGAAGTCTTCTGTCAGGACGCGTGCCGCTTTCTTTTTCACTGCTTCAATGGATTCAAATCTTGTTCCTTTTGATGCAGATTTAATCTTAAAAAGCAGATAGATGTCGCATGGTTCTAGATCCGGCGAATAAGGTGGATGGTTTAAGACTGGGATGCTGTAGTTGACTAGAAATCTCTTGACAGACAAAGCGGAATGACCTGTCCTTCCGTAATTCGGATCGTCTTCTTCATATTCTATCACGGCGTTTAGCAAGAACGTGAAAGTTTTAATGTTGATTAATAGTTTAACCTTCAGAAACCCAGTGAAGGTACACCAGCCCATGAATATTGAATTTTGATTTGTTCATTCGAACTTTTTTGGTTCTCGATCAAGATGGGCTCTTCCAGTGCATGAATTTGCGCTTCGTTTTAGGATCATAAGTATAAAATCATGATTCGTCTCACGTTATTGATTATTCCGATAAGTTTGGGTTATTTTCAGTGGTATTCAAAATGTCAATTCAAATATTTTAGCGAGCTTCTTGTTACTCAAACGGGAGAATTTTAGGCACCATTTTATCACCCACTTTTTCTATGTTAAAATTGTTATGTAAAATTTGCCGTAAGGCTTTTTTGTCAATTTCAACTGTCTCAGCAATCGCATGAATACTTAACCGACGGACAAATCGAATCAGATTCCCAATTTTTTCGATATTGCCATCCGTTTTTGACATGGAAGAGCAATCCGGGCGTGAATCATCTTCTCGGCCATCTTGAATATGCTTAAGCCACTCCAAAACAAGTGCAAGCAATAAACATTTATTGCCGTACACTTCTTTCAATGATAAGTTTCGGTAACGGTTTTTCCAAGTTTCGTAACAATTCGGTATTGTATTGTTACACTTATCATTTTGCTGGCTAAACAAAAGATAATTGCAATGTGAACAAAGGCTACAGCTATGCGGATTTGTTTACAAAAGTGAGAGGCACTGCATTCGAAAGAGAAGGTCTCACGCTAAACAGCTGTCGGTCGGCACATGCTTACTTTTGTAGTAGTGTCGATCTCGTTTTTTAATAGCTACACTTCATATGATAAAGGAAGACTCTCATTCACAGAATAAACAAATTAAGAATTTGTATCTGTTTAGTTTGTGCATTAGCTCTTTCACCTTTTAAACACTGTTTTGAAATCCTTACCTTTATGATAAGCTTACCATTTCTATTTCAAGGAATCAAAAATACATTGTATACTTTAATCCAAATGTGTTTGCGCCATAGCAACAACATTGCCAAACATTTCAATATCTTAATACTCCCATCTAATGGGGGCGATAAATTCCCTGCAAGTGATCCGCCATGCATCATTCCTTCACGGACGATATCTAAATCCTTCTCTAACATCGAAATTTATGATCTGCTACCACAGATCTAGTGACCCGGATGAGTAATAGGCAAATTTCGACGCTGGTACCAATTTCTCAGCGCATCTTTTGAAAAGTGTATTCTTTCCATAAAAGGGAAATACCGCCTTGTCGTTCTCTCTGAGCTTCCGTTGGTGTATTCCGTGGCATTTCGCCACAAATGCCGCTAATACTTCACTTGAAAGGAAATACTTTGAGTGGTATCGGAGAGGATTTGTTATTGATATTGCAGTTTTGGAATATTTGCGGGAAGTAGGACATATTTATCAATAACGGTGTATGCGTTTTGAAAAATTGTGGATACAAATTATTTGAGGATAACGGGAGATTTTTTTTTTAAAGTGTCTTCGCCTGCCCGAGCCGGATATTTGTGTAAAATCCCGTCAATTATTTTCGCCCAGAAAGCGTTGCCAAACGACACGATATTCTATCAATAATTGAAATGTTTTTTCGCCTTACATTTTGGAAAAAATGGTAAAAATTTAGAAAATGAATGCTACAGAACAGAATGCACTAGAGTTCTAGTGTATTTCCAAAAATATGGAATTTTGGTGTAAAAAAATGTTTTAATGGACACAATATGTTATTACTTTTGAAAACGAACAATATTGAAGTAGGATCCACAATCATTTCGGTCCCATTGAAAGATTATAAAAAGGAAGAATTGAAAACTGCAAAATTCGAATATTTCACTGACGGCCGTTACAACTGTGTTAGCGTGATTATTGTCCTTACACAATAACAGGTCAATTGAAAAGTCCCCGGCCTACCATAGTAAAACACATTTTTTTGGCAAAATTAGTTTTTTTTCTTCAACATAATTCCCTTCAAGGGTGATACACTGATTATAGCGACCCTCCAACTTTTCGATACCATTTTTGTAGCACGATTTCTCTTTGCTTCAAAATAGGCTTCAGTTTCGGCGATCACCTCTTCATTCGACGAAAATTTCTTCCCAGCGAACATTCTTTTGAGATCTGAGAACAGGAAATAGTCGCTGGGGGCCAGATCTGGAGAATACGGTGGATGAGGAAGCAATTCGAAGCCCAATTCATGGTTTTTTTGCCATCGTTTTCACTGACTTGTGACACGGTGCATTGTCTTGGTGAAGCAGCACTTTCTTTTTCTTCAAAGGCGGCCGTTTTTTGGCGATTTCGTCTTTCACTCGGTCCAATAACGCTATGTAATAGTCGCTGTTGATGGTCCTTCCTTTTTCAAGGTAGTCAATGAAAATTATTCCATGCGCATCCCAAAATACAGACGCCATAACCTTACCAGCCGACTGTTGCGTTTTCCCACGCTTTGGAGCGGGTTTATCGTGTGCAGTCCACTCGGATGACTGTCGATTGGACTTCGGAGTGAAATGATGGAGCCATGTTTCATCCATTGTCACATATCGACGCAAAAACTCGAGTTTATTACCCTTAATCCTCTTCAAACACTGCTCCGAATCATCGTCGTTGTTTTGGGTCAAAAGTGAGCTCACCCACTTTGCACAAAGCTTTCGCATACCCAAATATTCGTGAATGATATGATGTACACGATTTTCCTGGGGCAGTGTCCGGAAATTCGGCATCAAGCCAAGTGTTTGCTTCAACTGTATTTTTTCCCTTCAAAAAGCAATATTTTATCAACACGCGAAATTCCTTTTTATCCATTTTTTTCACAATAACAAAAGTTGCTTCCCTCAAAATGCTATAATTCACAAACTAACGATCTGACAGCTGTCAAATTTATACACGCATCTTTTGAGGGTTAGGGCTAACTAAAAAACATATGGATTTAATTCTAGTAGCGCCATCTATGTGTCAGGCCAGGGACTTTTCAATTGACCTGTTAAAATGATTTGGAAAATAACCATATTTTTGATTCTAACCTGACGTCAAATAAATTTTTTTTATTTTGATAAGCTAGAATCTTATTCTGATGTAATAAACATTGTCCGAAATAGCATTTCGTTTTCTTTATACCTTTAGTTTCATCTTTTCATGACACATCACAAGATTTGATTATTTTCTTGAAATGTGCTCATTTTCGAACCTTCAATATACATTCATTCAATTTCCAGTGAATCCTTTCCTCTTTCGAACTTTCTCTCAATCCACTGAGGATGGAATCTTCTTAAAGCAATATGTTTCCCGCCCTACGACATTTGAGGGGAGGGGGGAAGCAGGGAACGAGTTAATCCTCTTCTCTTCCCCTCGTATGTCACCCACCTTGTCCAATAAGATAGCTTTGAACTGTCACTTTATTTTACCCGCCCCCTTCCTCGTTTTGTAAGATTTTAACAGTTTGTGAAAGGAGAATAATTCCAATGAGATTGGGTTGAATCGCTTCCAAGGAACAAAGTGAAATAAAAGTTGGAAAAAATATATTTTAGAAAAAAATGTAACTGAATAAATTTCATTTAAAAAAAAGTGTTATGGATTTAAAAAAAAAATTATTCTAAAAAGTGTGATTAGCTTTTTTAGTTAAAATGGTAAGATTCTTAACATTTTTCGCTAAATGTATAATTTAATTGTATAGGTTTTCAATCTTTTTCGGCATGGTTACGTCCTCATCACTTTATCGAGGCTGAAAATTACGAGGTTTCTCAGTGCGACGTTAATAAATAACCCCGCAATCACACTCACCAACCTTTTTCAGTCTAACGATCCCTTCTCGAATAAAAAATTACTCGCGAATCCTTTTCAGGATGGGGGAGGCGGCTCCTGTTCTGCAAACCAAGAATAGAATCCTTATTTCCCCCACTTTTAGGGTTCTTAGCTCCCTTTTGTGAACTGTGATTGGATAGCGTCCATGTTAGGTATAGTAAAGTATATTATACATTGAAAAACAAGAGCATATTTTTAAAATTACTTTGTTAAAATATAAAAGCATATTGGTCATTTGCATCATGGGAATGTTGTTCAAAATTACGTAGTCTTTATCGTCGAGCCACGATTGTGTAATGATCATGATCTCGGATTCGAGGCTGGTGTGATTTCCGTTGAGTCATGAGTTCGAGTCCTAATGCCTCTTAAAATCTAATGTATAGCGGGACTAATGCACGTTAAATCTGTCAAGGTTCCAAGTACTTCCGTTGGCATGGTCGGGAAGTTTGGAGAGGGAGGTTCCTACTCAAATGCATTCCTCATTATTTGACTGAGGCTCAAAATTGAGAGATTCGGTGCCAATCACCCTCTTGTTTCTACTAAATGTGACGTTAACTAACAATCAACCAATCAACTTTTGTCGTTAGCTTTCATATGGCTCTCTGAGATCTGCTCGTATATTTTTACTATAGGGTTGCGGTAGCCTGATTGGTACAGTATTCAAACACTCGTAACTCGAGTCTTGTTCTCCATTGTACAGGGCCGCGGTAGCCTAGTGGTCAAGGTCGTGGACTAGCGGCCGGCGGTTTTCGTTCAGTCGCGGGTTCTATCCTTGGCCGCCAAAGACCCGCCGTGTAGCCGGGGTTGATGCACGTTAAATCTGTTTGGGGCCCAAGGTCCTCCCAATGGCGTGATGTGGAAGTTAGGAAAGGGGGGTGCCAGCTCAGGTGTTGTACTCGTTACTTGACCGAGGTTCAAAATTACGAGATCCTTCTCCAATAGCTTTCGTGTTGCTTCTAGTGCGACGTTAATAAAAACTAAACAAACTTTCCATTGTACAACTGTGCTGATATAAATTAAATCTGTTGAGAGGCAAAGTCTTTACTTTGCCTGTTAACGATGTGGTAAATGAGATGCGAACTGATGTGTCATCCGTGTCCCATAATTGGGGCTCAGAAATTACATGCGTCGCCTATAGCCATCATGTTGCTTCTAGTGTGATAATATTAAATATATGAACTTTCTATTTGTTATTTCCATTGGTATGGTTTTAATGTGCTCTGTCTATTATGCTTTCTTCTGACAGCTCACAATATATTCGAAGGCTTAGCTTAGGTTTCATTATTGTAGATGATGTATTAAATATTTACGTGAAAAAGCAGAAAACTGATGAAAATAATTTCTGTCTGATAATTCCTCTCTTTTTAATGGATTTTCTCGTACTCATATTGTAACTATGTCTGGGTCAAAACTTTAAAAGCTTTTTTTTTCTCACATTTTAAAGCACTCAGTTGAGCTGACATTTTCTATACACGATTGTTTCGGATGACAATACGACAATTTAACTATAATTGTTAAAAATGAATTGATTAAAATTAATCATTTAAAGAATTAAATTTCCAATTGTGAAGCAGATGAATATTGAAACCAGCAAATTAAACCATCCCTCGTAAAATTAAAGTATTAAAACTCTAATTATTGAATAAATTTAATTTGACTCAACGTTCCCTTTTGCTCTTAAAATTTAAGGTACAAAAAATTATGTTATGCAAAGTGGGAAGTTTCAAAGAAAACCCGTGTTCAAAAAACTCGTTTTTTACTGGTGTTATCTTATGTTATTCACATGTACCCCCTAAGTCAGAGGTAAGAAAATAGAGGCCCGCTAAAAGTGTTTTTTTTTTTCCCTGGCTCGCCAAGACAGAAAAATCCTCCTTGAACTGAGATTTCCTTCTCGTGCGTAAAATCATTCAAAGAAAAACTTGATATCTTTGCAAGGCAAGAAGGAGAAGGCAATTATTATTACCCCCTCCCCCTTTATTAGGAAAACAGAAAGTGCACGAAAATGTTTTCTGTGAAGAATAGGGATCATCTGTAGTTTGGAGAACGAGGTCACAAGAAGGTTTCAGTACTTTACGACAACTGAGACCAAATCCAATTTAGCTCCCATCACTGCTGATATTGACACAGCACTTGAGGACTTGCAGCCTGAATTTAAAGACAGGCAGTCGGATTATACTGTGAAAGAAATGTTTAATGTTGTGACATTAGATGAAATTTATAAATTTTTGTCTTCAGAAAAGCTTCCATGTTCGAAGAAATTCTCTGGGAAAATGTTTTCTATAGTTGGATCTACATATATTTGTGAGCAATTATTATTATTTTTTTTTTTTTTGCTTGATGTTCAACAAGAAGTAAATATAGATGCTCTCTGACAGGAATTAACTTGCAGGCTGTGATGAGAATCTCAACACGCAACTCACTTCTGATTATAAAAAAAAAAAGTAGTACAAACGTGTGATAGGGTACATTTGTCTTATTTAAACTGATTCTAAAATTAAATGTGATTCCATCTTTCGATGGTATAAAATTAGCACAGAAAATAAATTGTATAAAACTGAGTATTTCATTTAATTTATATATTTTTATTTTCATTATGCAATTTATATCTTTTCTAAAATGAAAAGTTAACTAATTGAATTAAATCATTTTAAAAGATGCTGCCTGCTCATAGCCCCGCCCCCCTCACTTCTACAATGTGGCACCCGAGCCAAAACCATTGCCCACCCCTACCATAAGTGGCTACTTTGTAATCCCATCAACGATTCGGTTTTCGTTCCATGATTAATTTGTATTTTCGTGGATTTTTATCAGGCGTAAAAAATTCTTTTATCATAAAATAAAGTTTGCCAACTTTTCTAAAAAAAACTATTATCCCCAATTTTTTTCTCACTAAATCACACTTTCCAAAAATAACTTTTTCATAGTACTCGAAACAATGAATCAAGGGGTGAAACAAACGGGATGGATCAATTTAAAATAACGCATATTTTACGATAACGATCGAATGGAGCGTAATAATTTGAAATGTTTCTCGAATTAGAAATTTAGATCTAACGGAACGCCCGAAGAGAAGTTCATTGCAAATAGAGAACAATAATTTCGAATTTCCGAAGCATTCTGTAATTCTTAGAATTCCATTAAACCTGTTGTAATAAACGAACCGAGACCCCAAAAGATTAATTGTTAATGGTGGAACATATCAAATCTTTTTTAAAACATTTGGTTTCCAATAGAGAAGCAAAGTTTAATTGAAATAGAAGAAGCTAAACATAGTAAACAGTTTTTAGAACGTGATTTTCCATTCGAAGTAATGAGACCCTTCTGCACAGTACAATCGATCCCGTTTCCAAACACAAGCAGAGGTCGTTCTAAATGTGATCGAATGTAGTGATTAGATACCAGGCCCGGTGAATCAAAAGGAATAATTTAGTAGAATAGCAGAGCCGCAAATGCAACTGGGAAACCAACAATCTGCTTTAAATCTGCGGAAAATTTGTGTTGTTGTAACACACACATTGAAATCGAAGAGCCTTCCATGGAAGCGTTAATTTAATTGATTCAGAAATTATTCAAGACGGTTTAGAGGCTGAGGTTCCCTCGTACTTTGCCAATTAGCTATTGTAAAACGCATCCTGCTAAAATATGGATTTGGATGCGATACTGCTGTTTCTGCATTTCGAATTAAACTCCTTAATGTGTAGGAACAGGAACGGAATGCTTCAAAGTTGCATCTAAGCACGGCTATTCGGCCATTTGCATGGCTTCCACGGCCTTTCGCTCCCAAATACTGTTGAACGGTCTCTGTTCAGATGGCTTTCGATCTACAAATAAACGCATTAGTCTTCGATTTCAGTATGAACCCATTTTGGAATGAACTTGGATATGGTATTAAAGTGTCTGGAAAGGCAGCGAAATCTTCCTGGATTTAAATGTTTCAATTTTATTTTGCTTTTAAAAGTTAAAAGGCGTTTCGCTGATTTCAAAGGTTCCGAGTCATCGAGGCGCAGCAAACGATTAGTCAACAAGTAATATTAAAAAACAAATAAAAATAAAAAATTTAAAGTCAATCCCTACTTAGATCAACAAAGAAAATTTTTATTATAGCTACTTTTTATTAAATACTTACAATTAATGTAAATATGTATATACATATGACAGAATCACAATATTAAGTGGCAAAAGAAAAAAATTTCCAGCGATCTACACGCTTCGTCACTGACGATATTTATTCCTAAATTTATATCATGCTAAATATCATACATCAGAGAAAATTTTTCTTCCATATAAAACTAAAATTAATAATTTGAAAATCAAATTAAAAAACTTTACGCTTCGACAAGATTCGATCCGAAGGCATGAAGATTCTACGCCGACGCTCTACCAACGTTGCCATTGCAAGACAAATTACATAGTAGAAGCCTTGGCTCGTTTCTTAATTCATCCGATAAATTAAATAGTTGGAATGTAGTTTAACCCAACCACCCTTGGTGACAAGAATTATTTGGTGGTATTTTGTCAAATGTGGCTACCCTGGCTGAATTTAACGTTCAGTCAAAAAAAATCGCCAAGTTTGGCAATTTTTGATATCGCGCCAAGTGATTGGGCTAAACTGCATTTTCACCAAATAAATTAAATTAATAATTGAAAAAGCTGTATTAACATCAAGCTGTATTAATATCCTTTAAATTTTAAACTGGGCAAACGTAGAAACCGAAGACATGTTATTTTCATCTCATCCTAGTCGGAGGTCAGAACCCATCAAGGTTAAATACTCCGGCGGTATTCGTTCCATTCTTTTTAACATATCTTCAAAACGTCAAATAGCTGAATTATAGGTTTTAAGATAGGTACAAATATTTTTATGATCATTTTAGTATGCTGGGAGTCGGGATTTGAGTTTTCAGATCTTTAATAAGTATTGAAAATACTCGAAAAAGGTAAAGTAATTATATACAAAAACTCATTTTCCTTTCTTTCTAATTGAATCAATGATTTAATTTTATCGATTTTAATATAAATTGACAAAATTAAATCATTTAAATGAATTAATATCAAAACACTCTGGATTTAAGATTATTTTGACGATAAACATTTCATGTTTGTCGACTGAAGCCTTAATGAGTTCTTCGTTTCTCCCTTCGATAAAATGAATTCGCTTATCAGGAGGCAGAGGCAAGGTTCTTCTCGTCGTAGTCGATCTACGCTATAAATGCCAACAAAAGCATTAAGGAAAATAATTCACCTGAAATTTTTTTTATTCCTCATGATTGGAATTAGGTTTTGAATCAAATAAATAGCTTTTTTATTCCACTAGCACCTTTTTTGTGCCCCCTACTTCAAGGTACTTCTGAAGAATTTTCGGTAAAACCTTGGGGCTTAAATATCACCCTAGTGGGAATGTAGAATTAGGGTTACTCTTCCTTCCAATAAACAATAACATCCACATCTATCTACCTAATAGCATCCATCGCAAATTGTACAGAAGTAAACATGAATAGCAACACGGCTGGAAAAAAGCAATTTCTCTACCCCCTTCCCCAAATACAATCAATTTAAACGCCTTCCGATGGTAATATCCACTTCATGTTTAAACCATAAGCTTCACCCATCCCAGTATTGTGATGATATAGCTTTAATAAGTAGGCTGTTCCCTAGCTACGACTCCTGCACTTATTCGAACCACCCCCGTGCCTTGGGAAAGCGTGCATTTAAAATTCCCTTCTAATTTACTTCCCTCCCTGGCTGTATGACAGTAACAGCTGTTTGAACAAAGTGTTCGTTTTGTTCTTCCACTTTTCTTTTTCCTTCCCCACCCCCTTGCTGGAAAAGATCCAAAATGGTTTTATAGTCTATTTCCAGCGGAATATACAGATGGAAGGGGGAAAAAATCGTTTTCATCTTTTTTGGAAGTCTCTCTTCAATAACCTCTCTCGACGAAATAATGCAGAACGGACGTTGTTTCTATCCCTCTCTCTCCCTCTCTGCCCTCTTTTTTTATTTTAAAATATTCATTCCATAGTTGTAAAACAAAAGAGAGAGAGAGAGTATAAAAATGTTTAGCGTCCTCCGCATATGGCGTGTTTATAACCCCCCTCGCGTTGAGTTGGAAGTTGTTTTGAAGGAAGCCATAATAGAGTTAAGTAGTAATTTAACTCAAAATGTCTTTGTGTGCTTACATCCAATTGAAAACTGCTTACGCGGACTTAAATTTACGGACTATCAATTCGGTTATGTACGCTTACGTCATGAATATAAGTTATTTCAGAAAGTAATACTTCATCGAGTGGTTTTTTAAGGTTTTATTTTCAGACTAAATGACTGAAAAATGCTTACTACTGATTGTTATTTGAAATTTTTGTTTCTGAAGATACTTTTACTCTGGCTTCAAAAGAAATAAATTCTTTGTTGGACGGGGTGGGCCATCAGCCACTTAACAATAAAAAATGTGAATAACTTTTGTGAAAAAGTTATTTGGGGGGGATGAAGGGGTTTATATATCCAATGTTAAACTTTCAGGGGCTTGTCTTTAGGCAAATATGGGCTTCAAGACCCCAAGACACCCTAGTGATATTTTTCTTTCCTATTGCGTCTACTGTTTTTGGCAACACGGGTGACTTATCCCCGAGATACCATAGCGATTCTTCTCTATCTTCGACTCTCCTTCTTGTCTACCAATTTTTACTTATTTTCCATTTTTTCAAATGTCTAGACCACAGTTGCATTTCGTTCGGCGCTGCATAGCCACATCTGGCTCTTGTATCATAACCATCGCCATCACACTTATCCAATTACTCACAAACATCTTTTGTTTGGAGAAGATGCTCCCGAGTGTCCTTCCTGCCATGTCCCTTATTCTATTCATCATATTTTAATTGACTGTCCGGTATTTGATCATCATCGCCGGATTTTTTTTATTCATCTGTTTTAAAACTGTCTGACTTGGTGGGGGAAACCCCCCTCCATAATTTATTTGCTTTTTTACGACATATTGGCCTTTTACACCACATTTGATTTTTAACTTTTTATCTTTTGTGTGTTACTTGTGTTGGTCTTGTTCTTTGAATGCCATTAAATTTTAATCGATTTTAACAAGTGTTTGGCGCAGCATAGCCTGCTTTGGCTCTTGCGCTATTAAAATCGACAGTCACTCACTCACTCACACTTATCCAATGTTACGTTTCAAATAAAGATTTCTTTTCTTACATTCAGAGGGCGTATAAACGTTATTGCGTTTAAAAATACCTACTTCTAGGTCAGTGAGTGGGGACCTAGTGATCGTGGTGGCAAACTCTTAGCAGGTGTTGTTTCATTGAGTCATGGATTCAAGTCCTGATGCCACTAAAGACCCACCATGTAGCGGGCTTGATGTACGTTAACTCTGTCGAGGCCCAAAATCCTCCCACTGGCATGGTGTGGAAGCTAGGAGGAATAGAGGGCCAGCTCAGTTGTTGTCTTCAATATTTGACCATTAATGACAAATAAAAGGTCCGTCTTGAACATCCCTCGAGATGAAGTGCGGCGTTATTAAGCAATCAATCAAAAATCTAAGTCAGGGGTATTGGCCTTGATTAAGCTCTTCGCGACACAAGGACGACTAAAATGGGTACCTAATGTCTGGGGTATAGCTGTGCACCCTATGCCTGCAGATTATATCAGAGAACCTCAGGGACTTGTCTTCTTTCTCATCATGACCCCTAGACACCCTAGTGAACTTTTACTTTCCCATGGGTTTTACTGTCTTTGGTAAACACGGAGTGACGCACCCCTGGGTTACCCTAGGGACCCTTCTCTATTTTCGACTCTCCTTCTTGTTAATAAATTTATCTCTTTTCAATTCCATCACAGTTTTTTGGCGCAGCGTGGCTACATTTGTTTACGTGGCTACATTTATTGCGCCATGAAAATACATCACACACTCGTTTGTCTTCAATTTTTTCTCCCGTTTTAATCACAGCTTTACCTTGTTCGGTGCAGCATGGTTATGCCTGGCTCATGCGCCATTAAACTCAACCATCATTCACTTGCAACATTAGGATATCAAAGTATCAGCATCTGAATTGATTTCTAAACCAGTTTTTGTGTATTATATCGTCCAATTAAAGATCATGATAGAGATTTGTTCACTTATTTTACTCTTGTAGCTTTTCTGTTTTCAGTATGCGTTTTCTATTTCTGAAAATGACTTTGGCAATAATGCCTTGGCGATAACGCGGAAAATAACGCATTGGCGATGAACGAATACGCCTAGTTACATGTCATAAATACATTTGTAACTTTGAAATCATGCATATATGATTCACTTCTTATTTTACAGCACTAGTTTTATTTATGTATTTTCTTAATTTTCTCTAAAATATTTAAAGAACTTTCTGCATCAGTACACAAATTATTCACAAAGGCTAATTATTCTATGAATTGAAGTATTTTTAGTAATTTTAGTACTTTTAGAACAATTGAAGTATTTTTAAAAAACAATCATAAAAAATTGATTTCTAAAAAAAAAAATTATGTATTTTATCGTCCAATTAAAGATCATAATAAAGATTTGCTCAATTATTTTACCATTGTAGCTTTTCTGTTTTCGGTGTGCGTTTCCTGTTTCTAATAATGATATTGGCAATGGAGAGCCAGAAACAGTGCCTTGGCGATGAACAAAAACGCCAAGCTATATGCCAAATTTGTAACTTCGAAATCATGCGGATATGACTCTGCTTATTTATACAGCACTAATTATATCTATGTATTTTTTTAAAGTTACTCTAAAAAATTAAAGAACTATCTACATCATTGCACAAATTATTTTCAAAGTCTGATTATTCTTTAAAGATATTCCAATGAGATGAATATTTATAGGATTTATTAAAAAGGGATGATAAACACCAAAGGCAACATGACCCTAGCTTTTTCAATAATTAGTGTTAAGGATTTGGCTCACGAAAGTTTCACCTTTCTAAAGATTACTTTTTTTTTCTAGGTCTTTGTATAAGTAAGCCAGCTTAAATGCTTCCTAATAAATTTTTCTTAGTATATTGAGACTTCTTATGCGGAAAAAAAAATATCGTTCCTTATAAAAAAAAAAAACAATGTTTAAAGGTACATACTTAAGAGTCATTACATATTTAATGAGCTAGTTGTGTATATGTGTGTTTTTTAATTAATGAAGGTTTTTCCTGGGTTCCTATCATTAATTATTGAAATCTTTTTTTTTTTTTTCCTTCAAAGCTTGTTGGGCTGATAATACAAGTTTAATGAAGCTTAGATAAGCTTTTTGGGGGTAAATATTTTTAACCTAGATTTAGGTGGTTGATTTATTGTGTAGTAGTAGTAGTAAAAATGTATAGCTAAATTAACTAAGTATGAATTCTTGTATGTAATAAAGGAAATCGTTTTGAATTTGTTGTTAACGTAGTTATCATTACTATAAAAAGCGTGTTATAAGATTGGAACGATTTCTTGTGGTTGTGTTTAAAAAATCGCTTTAAGTGTTCCACTAATTGCATTTATGTTGAACAATAGACAACTTACGGTCACGAACTTCACTAACGAGCGATTTTCAAAGAGTCAAAAAAAAAAAAAAAAATCAAGAACTTACCATTTTATAGACCCTTATGGTGACCGAGTGTGAAGGAATAGTCCCATTGTAGCTCATGCATGTCGTAAGAGGATATTTAAATGGGTACCCAGTGTCTGGAGGTACATGTAAGAGGATATTTAAATGGGTACCCAGTGTCTGGAGGTACAGCAGGGCTTCTGAAAATTATACTAAGAGACTGGTCCTCCAGGTTGGGGTATCTCAAGAACTTGCCTTCTTTATGTAGGTACGGGCACCATGAATCCGAGGTACCCTGGTGATCTTTTTCTTTCTTATGGGATTTACTGTCTTTGGTAAACTCGGGTGACGCGTTCTCGGGATACCCTAGCTATCCTTCTCTATTTTCGATTCTCCTTCTGGTCAACCAATTTTTCTTTATCTTTTTAAAAATTTTTCTCAGGACTTGATCTCAACTTGACCTTGATTGGCGCAGCATGACCACATCTGGCTCTTGCGTCATTAAAAAAATATCTCACTCACCATTTTATAGCTAAATTTTTAACTTTTGTGTATGCAGGCCCCTTTCTAATACTCCAATCTTCTCAACCTAGTGGTCATGGTAGCGGACTCGCAGCCGACGGTTTTCGTTGGGCTCGAGCCTTGATGCCACTAAAGATCCTCGCAGTAGCCCGGCCTGATGCACGTTAAATCTGTCGAGGTTCAAAGTCCTCCCCTTGTCGTGGTTTTGAAGTTAGGAGAGGGAGGTGCTAGCTCAGGTGTCGTCCTCGTCGCTTGACCGTGGTCCAAAATTACGAAGTCCATCGCCCTCGTGTTGATTCTTTATAAAATCAATTAAACATACCTTATGTTCCCGTAATTTTGTATTGTCTATAGTTTTTTGCCCCTATTTTAATTCGCAATTACCGCAACTGCTTGTGGATATTTTTTACTAACAATTTTATATTATAACCATGGGTGCCATGTTTTGCTCTCGATTCTGTTGACAGAGATTCAGTAAGTGAAAACTATCCAAATAACGAATACCTTCCTAGATTTAATTACATTTATTTAAACACTACATTTAAGAACACGACAAATTTTAGGACAGACAATTAAGGATAAACATAATATAGATCCACATAAGTCTAGAGGTGGAGTACCATGTTCACTCGTTAGCTCCTCCGTATGGACTGCTGGGTAATATAACTCCAGTTGTCATCACTCCTCCGATTCCCGCTAGGTGGCGTGCTTGAACGCAGGGCGGTTACAGTATTTTAATTCCGAGCTATTCGTCTAAAAAATATTTTTTCAAGATTGTTTGTATAATCCTTAAGAACACTCGCGAAGCAATAAGGGTGCCGCATTTATAAAAATCCCTAAATCAGAACATTTAACTAAAAAAATAGGTACTAAAGACTAACGTGTTAGGAATTGTAAGTCCCTCGGCTGAATAGCCGGTTAAACTGAGGTCGCTTAAGAGGGCATTGTACTGTATTGCAGACTGTTAATAAAGGTGACTTGTTTTCAAGACATCACATTTATTTGCGCACATCTTTTCAAACTTAAATTAGATACACAATTTTACACAAGCACCATTTTTCAACTTTCGTCTTTACTTCTTGGAACCAAACTCTATTCTATCTTTCATATCCGTTGCCAGTAAATTATCTAAAATCAAAACTATGATCTGGTGTTGCCAAAAAAATATATCTTAATAAAGAATATTGAAAAAGGTATCGCTTTAAGTTTAAATCGTTTCCTTTTAAAAGTTGAATAGATAATATCTTAAATAATTCGAAACGTTTTTAAAAACAACGTTTTTATATGGTGGCAAAGTTTATTAAAAAATTATTAAAATATTAGTTAAAACTGGTCGCAAATATTTAA
>BMAW01034063.1:3285-27346 GCA_019974015.1 Nephila pilipes
AAAAAAATAATGATGGTTTCTGAGGAATTACATCCCCCCCACTCCGAATTTCGAAAATATTTTATATTTTTTAAAGATCGAAAAATTCGCAAACGAATAATTAAACTAGGGATGAAAATATTTTCAAAAATTGGAGGTAAAAAGTAATTCCACAGAACATTTCCTTATTGTTTGCTTCTTCGAATGTACTTTTTGTATTTAAATAGATAAAATAGGACAGATTGGAGGACTTAAGTAGAAATTCTATAGGATTAACTCTACGTTCAAGAAATCAAAATGACCAGTAGACGGGATCGTTATATAAAATCCATTTCAGCTGTAAGTGCAAGTTTCAATTGGCAGTGACTTAAAATTCCTAGCGTTTTGAAGTGTACCTTGAAAAAATGGGACATATAGTCCCCCCCCCCCCAATTAACAACGTACTATACAGCAAATGGTTGGCGGCATTCTTTTAATTTGATGAGTACGATATTTAAAAGCATGTATCTCATTCTCTTAACTTCCATTCCTCTCTACATGCAGTCTCTTTCAGATTCATTCATCAAACATATATCGAGTATATTCCCAGCTATGATATCCCCTTCTGGTTCGGAGATATAGTGAAATGGGTTACGACATTTAAATCTTAACAAAAACTTTATTCTGGGACCAAAAGGCTTGTAGTGCTCCCAGGGAACCCTACTGTTGCTACACCCTCGCTACTGAACCTTCGACTCTTTTCACAGAACATTCTTTCTGCCTCTTCACGGGCGGTATTTCTTGCACCGGCTTTTGAGTCATTGCTTGAGGGGGATCTACCAGACTGGACGTATAAGCAGGATATTTCTACCAACGCGATCTCTAAATTTAATAACCAATTAATTAAATAACTTCATTTATTAATTCATCCATTAAAATATTTTTCCACGAAACTTAAATTACCTCATTTCTTTAAATGTAAGATTATACAAAACAATATTATCCAATGAAAACTAAATCATCAATTGATTACCTCAAAAATCAGATTTAAAGTTCCATCTTTAATTATTCAACCTTAAAAATTGTTAAGGAGTCAATTAAACCTGACTTCATAAGATTCTTCATTAATTCTAATTAATGAACCTCCATGTATTAAATTCTTTTATCTTACACTTATTTTTTTTTCTTGTGGCCGTAGTAGCCTAGTGGTCATGGTTTCGGATTCGTGGCCGGCGGTTTTCGTTCAGTCGCGGGTTCGATCCTTGGCCGCTAAAGACGCGCCGGAGCTGATGCACGTTGAATCTGTCGGGGCCCAAAGTCCTCCCGTTGACGTGGTGTGGAAGTTAGAAGAGGGAGGTGCCAGCTAAGGTATCGTCTTCGTCACTTGGCCGAGGTTCAGAATTACGAGGTCCGTCACCAATAGTCCTAGTGTTGCTTCAACTGCGACGTTAATAAAAACTAAACTTGTGCGTTTTGTAATTTGAATTTCATTGCTCCTGTTAATAGTAATCTTCAGTGCATATTTAATAGTATTGTTTTAGACCTTTCAAAAATAGAGTGAGAGGTGTATACTCAATTTTGAGAGTCAATGCATTACATGGAAAAAAATATAATAAAACACTATTGTCGTTACGGCCGCTACTCCTTTCCATTGAAAATACTGTAGCTTAAAACATAAATTTTGACGAAGCCTTAAAAGCATTTTACTGAAGTCAAAGCTCATAAAAAACAGTTTTAGCTTTTTCTTTTTTAACAGAAAAGTTAAGCACATTTTTTAAAACATCAACATAGGCAGATTAATAAATTCTTCTAAATATATGTTTGTCTACTAGGTGTAAGTTGTTTGTTTTTCTTTAGTTTCAAGATCTTTGTTTCCCAAATCATATTAAATACTTAATATTAATGAAATAATCATTAATTATATATTTGTGTTGACATTTTGTATGGAGATTATTCCAATAAGCCCCCCCTCCTCCTGCGGAGTTTCCACCCCGACTTCGATAGCTGTAGGTCCTCTAGTGCATAAAACTGCGCAGCGAATAATTACTCTCACTCCATAATTAATTAAGTCATCTTTCAGGAACACTCTCAAGAAATTTCCAGAAACGAGGGGAAGTTTTAAATGACTCAAACTTTTCCAAGCGACAGACCTCTACTTTACTACATCGTGCTCTGACGTCATCGAGTCCAACTTTAAAAATACTCAAGCACCCTAAATTAATTTTCGTCTGGTAGTTAACTCGCGAAGTGTTCCTCTCGAATATGTTTCTGGCATAATAAACGAACATTTCTGCTCGAGTTATTTGAATTGCTGATTCCATTCGCTACACCGTAGCGCTCGAACACGCTAATATTAAAATTTATGTGGAACCTCATAAATTATTGACTTAATTGTACACGTCCCAAGCAGATGCTCGAGTTAATGATGCTATTCATTTCGCATTTTGGAAATCAAATGGAATTTATAGCACAGCGCGGGGAAAGAGAGAAGCAGTGGATCTTGGTAATAGAGCAAAGAGTGTTAATTATCGTTTACGAGGAAACGAGGTTCGCTTGCTGAAGGTCGTAAATACTTTTATTAGGTTTTTTTTTTCATTAAGTCAGTGGTGTTCATGTGTCTCATTAGGGGATTTTAAAGTAATGATTATTACAGTTACATAAAGATAGAGAGAGAAAATGTTAGCAATGAACATTCGAAACAATGACAGCCCTGGTCCAATCACATGGCCTAGGAACCAACGAATCATAACGCGAAAGGGAAAGAAGGCATAAGTGCGTAATAAAATACATAAAATTACGCGCGTTCTTTATGGAATATGTCTCTGTATCTTCGCCCTCATATTGTAGCCACGGTAGCTTGTGGTCAAGGTCGAGGACTTGCGGCCGGCGTTGTTTTCATCGAGTCGTGCGTTCGTGCCTTGATGACGCTAAAGACCCGACGTGTAGCTGAGTTAATGCACGTTAAATCTGTCGAAGCTCAAAATCCTCTCATTGATGTGGTATGGGAGAAAGGAGAGGGAGGTGCCAGCTCAGGCGTCGTCCTCGTCCCTTGACCGAAACTCAAAATTATGAGATGCATCGTCATTAGTCCTCATTTTGCTTTCAAGAGCGACATTAATAAACAATCCCAATCTTCGAATAAAATATTGGGACAAACCAGGAAACTAAGTATGTGATTTACAGATACATATTAACAATATTGCTGATTACTTCGAAGTGTAGCCGCGGTAGCCTAGTGGTCATAGTCGCGGACTCGCGGCCGGCGTTTATTTCGTGGGTTCGAACCTTGATGCCACTAAAGACTCATCGTATAGCGGGGCTGTTGCACCTTAAACCTGGTCAAGTTCTCAAGTCCTCTATCTGGCGTGGTATGGAAGTTTAGAGAGGGAGGTGTTCGTCGGTCGGTCTCGTTATTTGACTGAGGTTCAAAATTACGAGGTCCGTCGCCAATAGTTGCCATCATCGTTGAATGTTTTGAATCTGAACGACACATAAAACTGCATTGTTCCAAATAATATGGGTAGCACAAAAATTACTAGTATGAAGAATGAAAAATGTGGTATTAAGAAGGGGGGGCGAATATGAATGAGGTGACTTACTGTAGTATTGTTTATTGACCATTATCTCTTTCTTTAAGAAATAAATTTCTATGACGCCCTTCGTATCCCAAAAAATCGTCTCCATAACATTCCTAGCAGATGAGATCGTTTTCATCTTCTTTAGAGCAGATCCACAAGGAACAACCCATTGTTTTAATTGTTACTTGCTTTCTGTGTATGATAATGAATCCATGTCTAATTGGCAGTGACAACTCGACACGGCAGCAATCGAAACTAACCTACAAATCAGTATCGCATTTGTTTTGAAGCCGTTTAACCGATGGCAGTTCACAATGGTGGTACCAACGTGTCTTAGGAACGCCATTTGTAAGTCAAAAACAGGTACTTTTTGAACAGCATTCGTTTATTGCCAGCTTACAACTTTGGGTAAGCATAGGATTTACGTTCCCGATGTATTACAGTAATCTGCTCTTTATCCTATGGTGTTTGCTGTTTTCTTTTTCGTAATTTTTAGTTTAGTTTTTATTAACGTCGCACTAGAAGCAACACGAGGGCTATTAGCAGAGTACCCAAGGGGACCGAGCTCACCCAAAGGGTTTAGAGCTGCAAACCGGACCCCCGGGAAACAATCACCCCCGCACTCAGCATTTATTGACAAAATAACATAAGATTTACATAATTTTGAAATAAAGGTTAAACAAAATGTACAAGGTATTTGCACAACAAAAAATATACATGACAGAAACACAAGAAACAGTTGAAATTTTCTCACAGAAATAAGATACATAACAGGTTAAATAGCACAATACAAAAACGTCCACAAACTCGTAAACAAAAATTAAGTATTAGGCAAAGGTGGGAACACATATACAAGACATACAATTATAGACAACTACATGGTAAGGGATGATAAAAATATTGAGAAATATAATAAAAGTTTGAAAAAATTAATAAATTTGTTGGGTAATTTTACGAGCCGTAAGTATACAGGATTTAAGCTTAGAATGTAAGTAGGGATTTTCACACACGGACCTCAGCCAAATAGGTTTCGCTTCAATAACAGGACATTTTAAATGAAAATCTCTGGTAAAAGGGCAAGAGAAAACGTAGTGGTCAGCATCTCCAACAGAGCCACAGAGACATAAATTTGTACTTTTTAAATTAAAACGATTTAAATAAGAAATGAAGGGACCATGACCGGTTAAGAAGCGGGTAATAAAACTAGAATTTGTATAAAAACTCAAATTTGGTCTAGGAATATATGACTGAACCCGAATACCAGTATTACAAGTTGACCACCAGACCTCCCAGTCAGAAAGAAGCTTATTTTTTAAGGTCATAACTATATGAGACTGAGGGGCAGGGACATTCATTTTCTCACCATAGCGAGCTTTGCAAAGAAATCGGCAATTTCGTTACAATAATCTCCGACGTGGGCCCGAACCCAGTGTAAGTTGTAAAAATCAGAATAAGTTGTTAATTTTTCTCTAATGGTATTGATAAAAGCCGATTTATTTCTAGTACTCTGCAGTAGCAATATAGAGGATAAACTGTCGGAGTAAACAGAAACTTTAAAGTTATGAGAGACGGCCCACAAAACGGCAAATCCGATTGCTGAAAGCTCGGCCTGAAAAACTGAATTAAAAAAGTTCAGTTTGAACATGTAGACTCTGTTTAGGACACCCCGGTGGAAGACACACACGGCGAACCCAGTTTCGGACCCGATCCTTGATCCGTCGGTGTAAATCTCCCACTCGGAGGGTCCCGAAAATTTGTTAAGAAAAAGAATTCGTTTTTCAGGACGAACAGTTCTCAATGAGGTATTTGAATCAAATGAAATATTATTAATTAGGTGAAAAAAGTTTGGATTATGCCGCCTCCAAATTTGATACTTAATGAAATTTTATGGTCAGATGAATAGGGGGAACGCCAGCAATCACCTGCAAAGCAGAAGTGGGAGATGTCCTATAGGCCTTGGTAATTTTTAAAAGATAAATTCTCTGAATAGAGTTTAGCTTAGTAATTTGCGAGGAGTTTAGGTCACCACCCCAAACCCTAGCACCATAGACAATAATAGGTTCTATAACGCATAAGTACCACAGTTTATAATTTTTGAAAATAAAATCATTGAAGGATACTCTATTAAAATTTAGTGAGAGATTATAATTTTTTTTCTTTAAGATAATTAATGTGGGGACTCCAGGAGAGCCGGCAGTCAATTAGAATTCCTAAGTATTTATAAAATTTACAAATTTTTATGAAGGAATTCTTCAGTTTAAAAATTGGGTCTCGACTAAAGACGTTGCCACCACGAACTCCCTTGTTGTGGATTGACGGGCTTCTAAACACAACCGAGACGGTTTTCTCAATGGAGATTTCCAGCCTTAGCCGTTCCAGATGTTCAGCAATAAGATCGATTAAAATATTAGAATTATACTCTAGGTCTCTTCTCGAATTTCCTGTGGAAATAACCGCCAGGTCATCCGCGAAAGCTTGAACTAAAAAGTTTTCGCAATTTATATTCAAAATAGAATTAAAATATAAGTTCCACAGAGCGGGTGCAAGTACCGAACCCTGAGGACAGCCTTTGGTAATTAGATGCTTTATTGTAAAATTATTATTAGAAAAAATAATATGTCTATTTATTAAATAAGAGTATATAAACTTTTGAAAACAGATTGGGAAATGAAGATTCCTTAAGGTTTTAAAAAGAACAGACCAATCTATGTTGTCAAACGCACCCTGAATATCAATAAAAGTAACAGCAACGTGTTCGGTAGATCTTTTGCATTTGATATACGAAATCAAGTGGAAAATGGCGTCATCACAGCCAGAATTTTCTTTGAAACCAAATTGGAGTGGATGAAGAATATTGTATTGTATTGACACAAAAATCCACTCGTTTAACTTAAACAAGTGTAATAAACTTACTTAAGGGGTCTCAGGACTCTTAACGCTAGTCCGTGTATCGAAAAAAATATCATTTTTCAAAACAATATAATTTACCAATGAAAAAAAGCAGACAATTGAAACTTTTACCACATAATATTCATATTTATTTACATTTTGTCTCATATTTTCATGAGATTTGAAGAAATATTTAAAAAGTTATAATGAAAAATAAATTAGACATTTTTTCAAAATTAAGGAAATCTATATTTTGCTGCGCGCAGGATTCTGAAGAATATTATTGATTAAAATTTACAAAAGTTATATTATTTAGTAAAAAAAAGTTCAATTTTAAAGTTATACACACTTTTAGAGAATCTTAGAGAAAAAAATTTTTTTTAATACAATTATTAAAAAAATTATGAAATTTTAAGAAAAAATTCAATTAAAATTCATATAAAAGATTTTCTGTTAATAATTTGTTTAAAAATTGATCTATAAGTCAAAAAGAAACCTTTTTTGAACATGTATATAAAATTTCACTCTGATATCTTAAATAGTTTCTGAGAAATCCTGCGCGCTACTTAAAAATTTTTGTTTTGAGAAAAATGAAGTTAAAGTTGAAAAATAACAAAAAAAGAATTCACATAAAATAACATACACTAAAATGCCCCAGGATCATAAGTACTTCCCTCAGTAATCTTATGGTGTTCCATTTCTTTAGCTTTTTTAATTTTTTTAATCTTACGAGCTTCAAAGGAAGCTTCGGTTGCTCGCTTCTTGGCAGTTGAAACGCGCACTTTGTCGACATTTACACATTTATAAATGTATTTCCTGTGAATTTTCAAGCCTAAAGCAAGCATCAAATCAGCTTGACTTTTACGTCCATCATTGTATTCACATATAGATATAAAAGTGGCTATTTTAGCAACTGTTAGGCCTGACCCAATTAATTTTGGGCTATATTTCCAAATCAGCGAGTTCAGTGACTCATTTGCATTTTGGGTTTTACCACCTAAACATCTTCGCAGCAGCTTCAAATGCGATAAATCCTTAAAAACAGGTTTAATTGATTCTGAAACTGCTTTTGGTAAGGTGTTCGTATGTTTATATTCCTGAGCTTTGTTGTTAAACTCCGAAACATTATATTTACACCAACTATCGATGCCTTTAGGGCAGAACCAATGCTTCGGCTCATCATCTGTACTAGCTGTATGAGCCCATACAGCCCAGATAGCTTGTCTCATATCGCTGACATTTTGAGCATTGGCACGGATTGCATTACCATAGTAGATTGTCAATTTATTTATGACAGCATCCGTTAGGCGACCCTTTCCACCAATTGTTTTCCCATCAGACAGCTTCTTTTTCCCCATTGAGGCTTTCAATTTTCTCAAGTGGCTGCCCATTCGCTTTTGAACGTGTCCAACGCACTCAATTTTATCAATTGTGATACTGTCACCGTATGGCTTTTTTTCAACAATAGATAAAAATGTTTTTGAATCCCCATCTCCGATGTATTGTTGATATATTAAGCCATGTTTGCGTTCAGATCTGAGAAAAATTCTTTGCATTCCACTGACTTCCATTTGTCCAGCGGATCCGTAGTGGTTTTTTTTACAAAAATGCTGGTGTTTAGCCAAATAAGAACTATATTTGGGCCCGAACTTTGGCCCCTTGTATGAGTTGCACCCTTTGCAATACGAAGACATGATTTCAATATCGAGGACTTTCCCACAATCAGCTCCAATCAGAGTGCACACCCCGATAAGAGATGTATGACCTCGTGTCTTCCATGTCCCATCACCACTAACTGCAATAGAATTCGCAGTGCCATCAATAATTTTTTCTTCTTTCGCAGCTTTTATCATTGATACATTTGCAAGAGCCTCACTCGCATCTGCTATCTTTTTATTTATTATGTCATATGCCTTCTGAGACACTGGCTTTGGCAAACACATAATGGAGCAAAATGTCTCGAGGGAGGATAATCCTTGGCCTACATATCTCATCGCTAATACAGACCGTCTGTTAATTTCAGGTACATATTTTTGTCACCAATCATATCACAGGAATTGAATTTCTGCTGAACTCCAAATTTTTTACAACTTATTAGGAATGTTGATGACAAACCTATAGTGGATTTTTCACTCAATTTTATTTCCCCTTGGCACACAGTGCAATGCATATATTTTTCTAATTCTGAGAGCATTAAATTAATATCTATTAATCTATATCCCAGAAATCTGTGACAAACATCTTTTTCTAAAGATTGCGAAACACTATGTGCACAAGGTAACTTTTTAGCAGATGTACTTTTGTTTGGCGCTATATCTTCAAACACAATTCTGCCAAATTCAGACTTCGATTTTTTCATGTATTTATTACCTTGAAATCTTTTCTTTTTTGGTCTCTGTCCAGACGATCGTTTTTTCACAAGATTATCCATATCAAAACACTCACTGAGAGAGATCTAATAACGAATAAATTTGACTGCGAAAGTAAGCGAAAGTAAATAAACAAACTCAGAAAAAGCAAAGTTAAAAGTTGAGTTGCTACACTCCTACTTATTCACAAATTTGTTTTGATATTAAATATGACTCTTCTTCTAAAACTATTCAGCAAGAGAGAATAATGCTTAGAAAATTCTGACAGCTGTCAAAAGTGGGCGTGGCAGGGGCTTGTTTTGGTTTACTTTTCACCAGGATGGTTTAGTTTTTTCTCGATAACTCTGGAAGTTTTCGAAGTATCGTTATAATTTTGGTACCAAAATGTTCAGAACAAATGAGGCTCTAACATATATTTTTTTCAAAAAATCAAAAATTTTGAGGTTTAAGGGTCCTGAGACCCCTTAAAGAATATGAAATACTTCGATATATATTGAATTAAAAGAATATTCTAAAGGGAATAATAAACTTTGTGTGTGTTGCTCTATATTCCATAAAATCCGGTACTTGTCTATTATAGCGGCGCACAATGATTAATCGCCAAGCGACTGAGAAATATCGCCAAGTAGGTTGTATCAAAAGACAGGCTTCACGAGTTTGGCGACGACTTGGCGTAATCGTAATTTGTAATCAAAATATGACGTAAAAGCATACTTCTTAACATCCTGCGTAACTCGGACAAAATGTCCCGGCGCGTCTGTGATTTGTGTGAAAACGCTCTTTTAGTATATTCAGTTGTTTCTGCTTCGTCACAAGTGAGAACAGCGTAAGAACAATATAGTAGTGTATTTTACTATTTTATATGATTAAGGTTGGTATTTCTTTCAATAATTATTATTAAAGAACTCAATTTATTTATATTTTCAGATTCAGTAATCTTTTACCTAACGATAATGAAAATGATGAGAATTTCATTTTAATTTAACCAAAGAAATTTTTAATGAAAGTTATAAATAAATTAGTATTTAATTTAATTTAGCAATTTTTAAGTTAAAGCACAAATTAAACAGCATAATTTTTACTATGCATGCTTTTGGCTGGGAGAGAGGGGGCGTCGGAAATTTTTAACTGTGGGAATGGGGTCACAATACTAAAAAGTTTAAGAACCACTGCATTACACGATTTCCCCTCAAACTAACAAGCGGAGTAATAGGGGTTGTTTCATATTCCCCCTCAAGCCCCTGATTACCCCAGCGATCTTTCTCTGGTAACGACCCTCCTTCTTGTCAACCAATTTTTGTCTTTTTTTTTTCAATTTTTCACGTCTAGACCCACAGTTAAATCTTGTTTGGCGCAGCATAGACACATCTGGCTTTTGCGCCAATAACCTTTACATTCACTCACTCACCCCCTCAAGCAGATGCGGATTTCAAGTAATTGCGGTGCATAACCCTCTCGGGCTTTAATCCCCAAAATTATTGTTATTAAAGACGAGCCAGAACTTTGGTATTACGCTTGCCCGGGAGTTAAGAAGAAACAATAGTTCAGTTTTTAATTAGCGTCGCACTAGAAGCAACACGAGGACTATTAGCGACAGACCTCGTAACTTTGAACCTCGATCAAGTGACGAAAACGACACCTGAGCTGGCATCCCTCTCTCCTAACATCCACACTACGCCAATGGGAGGGTTTTGGGCCCCGACAGATTTAACGTGCATCAGTCCAGGCTACACGGCGAATCTTTGGTGGCCAAGGATCGAACCCGCGACTGAACGAATCCCCACGAATCCGAAACCATGACCATTAGGCTACCGCGGCCAGTCGTTTTTCGTAAAGACGGGAGACTCACCTCTGGGATGCCCTTTCGATCTTTTTTCTTTTTTTTATCCAACTTTTATTTAACTTGCTATGCTCAAATGTATATAAGTCTTTTCCATAGAGCTTTCAAGATTTATATTCTAATTTCAACACACTTCCAGTTCTCCGATCGACCTGAATTTTTGCAAACACGTATAGCCTCGAGGACAATACTATATCGAAATGCTCAAGCAATGACGGTCTTGGGGGGGGGGAGTTGCAGAATGCCGGTGCCCTGCACTTTGGTACTCGAATTTTAACCCCCTCCCTATCATTTGATCGAGTACAAGTTTTGCATACATGGATGACAATACAATTTTATAGTAGGCTCAGTGAGTAATGGATTTGGAAAGGGTCCCCGATTCCGAACCTTGCACTTGACAGTGTCCAGTTGAATTGAAATTTTGCCCACAAGTATAACTCACATAATTACTTTTTTTTAGTATTAAGTTTCCAGACAAAAATGTTTAATATAAATGTATGTAAAAAAAAAAACATTTTTAAATCAATCTTTTATTTAAAGGTAAGTTAAAAGCTGTAAAAATAATTCTTTTAAATGTAAAATAACTTACAAAAAATACTTTTTTTCATCTCGCATATAAGTTGAAATAGGGTACTTAATTAATCGGTAATGACCATGGCATCTTAGTCAAGCGTCTTAAATTTGTATAAATTACACATTATTTTACATTAAAAAATTATTTTTATAATAGTAATCTTTAAATAAATGCTCCATTAAAAAAAATTTTTTTACTTGTATATATTTTCATCCCTTTTCCTTGTCAGTCAATTTCCCTCATTTTTTAAAAAATAAATTTTTGTAAAAAAATTTATTTTAAAAAAACGATGAATGAAGGACATTATGGAATAGTCGGGTAATATGGAATGAGTGTTTTAAACCATTGGGAAAACTAACTAAGACTTCATAAAACGTAGTTATTTCTCACTATAACAGCTACATTTTTAAGAATACGTGAAAGTCATTACTGTTTTGAGTTTATTTACAAAAATCACAAATATAATTTTCTTTCTCTGCTCTAGTACATTCAAGATGAGCCCACAGAAAAAAACCCAAAGCCTTTAATTCAAATTTCCCCTCGTTGATCTTCGGTGAATTTTCCTTTACAGAAGATTCATTCGGTGTCTTTGTTTTCCAGTTCTTTTAATTGATGGCATGCAGTCCATTACAGATAATCCATCAGAATGGAAGGATTCATTGCTTCTGGAGTCTTCTCTTTGTCTAGAAAGTCGGTCTGATTTCTTAATAAAGTGTCTTTGAATGCTCTTTTGTTCTGAAGCCTCTGGTTCCTTCTTTTTTACAACGTTTTTCTGAATTTCACTTGGTGTGTGTGTGTGTGTGTGTGTGTGTCATCAAATTTTCGATCGTTAATTTAATCAACTTCCCATCAAGCTAGAGTTTTGAAATTTTGGGAATCGTTCGTACTCGCCTAACAATGCAATATTTATTCGTTTGCGACAAGTTTTAACTAATATTTCAATAATTTTAATAAGTCAAAATATTCTTTCCTCCAGGCGCTTTTAGGATTCAGGGAAAAATTTCTTTCCCCCTCTGGGAGCACCGGGCACTCCCCACACCGCATGAGGTTATCGTAAATCTTTTGTACTCACAAAGGGGAGATACTATCTCCCCTTTACAATCTCCGAGATAGTAAGGGTTGCTGACTTTTAGTCAGTAATCATTCGCAAGAAAGAAAGTTTCCAATATTAGGAGCCATATCTTATCACAATAATTTTTTCTGAATTCTGGTTCCTATTTTTTTTTTTTTTAATAGAATGACTTACAAACTTTCAAATGCATGTTTTGATTTTATATTATGAATTTTTTAATACGCTCACAAATGTCTCTTTTTAAGTAAATTTTAAAGATAAAATAACTAACAGTATTAACTAATATTTCAATAATTTTCTCTAATAAACTTTGCCACCATATAAAAACGTTGCTTTTAAAAACGTTGGTTTTTATATCGAATTATGTCGTTTTCTTTTAGTTTATCCTCTAACGCTTTTTTGTATGGGGAGTACGTTATTATAGAAGAAGATTCTGTTTTCCTGCCTCCATTTGACTTCTGCGTTTTTAGAAGTGGTAGTGATATCTCTACGAAAAGGACAAAATTTGTTGACTTAGAGTTGTGGCATTGGGCCATTCGCGGTTTTCTCTTCAATAACCTTGGGGACTTTTTAATAAGATTGATTGCTTTTTCTAAACAACTTTTGCCCAACCAGAAATGAAACGTGAATATTTAAATTAGAGTCAGGTAGAAATAAAGTGAAGCGAAAGAGATAGGAAGTATATAAGCTAAGCTTGAGACACACGATAGAGGTGGAGTGACTTTAGCGTTTAACTGTTGTTCTTAGTCGAAGACGGTGTCGAGAATTGCTACGAATTGTACATAGTGTAGCATAGAAGTCAAGACAGCCTCAACTTATCTACGTTGGTAAGACTCTGTTAGTTTGATTTTATTCAAACAAGATACTAAACTTCTGGCGATATTTTGAGGAGAGTCAGTATACATTTGTTGTTATAGTAGTAAGTTGTCCAATAAATACAGTGCGTACAATCTGTTTAACATATCTTTGACTGACTTATTGACTTCTAGTGTTAGTACATTGAGTTTGGCTATGGCACGAGAGGCGAATAGGAATAATATTTCACCACAGAGTCAACTTAGACTTGGAGTTGACTTAGGTGACCTAGTTCTTCCAAGAGCTCTAATAGGTTATTAGAACTCTTGGAAGAACAGGGTTGAGGGGAATCAGAACTTGTAGAGAAATATAAAACAGAGTCATTAGTTAGTTTCGTGGCCTAAGATCTAGAAGCAGTGAGTGTAGAAACAATAAAATCTTCACTGCTAAATACATTTATGTTGACAGGATGAATACCAGTCGCTTAGAAGCCGTTTACATCTTTACGTGGAGTATTATGGAAAGCCTAGTATTCCATAATACCTGAAAGGGACGCGGTAGCCTAGTGGTCAAGGTCGTGGACTAGCGGCCGGCGGTTTTCGCTCAGTCGTGGGTTCGATCCTTGGCCGCCAAAGACCCACCGTGTAGCCGGGGCTGATGCACGTTAAATCTGTTCGGGGCCCAAAGTCCTCCCGTTGGCGTGGTGTGGATGTTAGGAGAGGGGGGTGCCAGCTCAGGTGTCGTCCTCGTCACTTGACCGTGGTTCAAAATTACGAGGTCCGTCGCCAATAGCCCTCGTGTTGCTTCTAGTGCTACGTTAATAAAAACTAAACTAAAACAAATCCATAATACCGACACGCCATCTTGGAAAATGAGACTTTAAACCGAAGGACATAACATGGTTAGCTAAAAAATGACCACAGTATTACAAACTACAATTCTTTAAGTGTACATATGCTTAACTTCAGTGTTCAAGTCCCGTGTAGAAGAAAAAAATGTTTGAAAACTTACCTACAAAAACTTTTGAAAATCGCAAAACACATTTTGTTCTATTGCGAGTCGCACGTCAACAAGTGATCAACTCTCACTGCAATGCATCATGGGAGTCTTTCTTCAGCAGTTCAAGGTTTCCCCTCGCATTTGCAGCTACAAACAAAACCAAAAACTCAGTATTCCATATTACCCGACAATTCCATAATACCCTACGCTCATCTTTTTATATATTAGCCTCTTGAGACCCAAGACCATATTCTTTGAGCAATTTCTCCAATTTTTCCAATAATTTGACACAAATCATCTAAAAAGTAATTCAAAACAGTATATACAGTTATATACAGTCATTGTTTTTAAATTAAAAAAATACACAATGTTTGGTAGTCCATTATAATGACATTGGGGCTCAATCTATTAAAAAGATGTGTTACTGATTAAGTATACAGCATAATTTTATTATTCACACACCTGAAATTATATATAAGCTATTTTTAATTAAAAAAATGTGTTAAAGTATAATAAAACTGAATTAAATCCGCTGACATACTTTCAATTGTTGCTTTTTTCTTGTCCGCCATTTTTAAATGCTTGTGGAACAAGGATCCTGCCAAATAATGTCAAGTTTTGATAAATAGATGACAGTATTGGAGGGCCTGATCATAGGATATAAACCTATAAATTCTTTCTCCATACATAAAATAAAAATATCCATTAGAATGGACATTGTGTCTCAAGAGGTTATGATGAAAAAATGTACTTCGTAAACTTATTATGAGGATTTTGCAAAGTTAGGCTTTATTCTCAATACGCATTATAAAGGTTCAGTTAGGTATGAAATAAAAATAAATAACTTGAAACATATGGCCCTAAGTAATCATTAAACAGTCTACTTTATCAGTGTGATTTCTAAATTTGTGGTGTTTTTTTGTACCAAGTCATCTATATTAGGATAAAATCTTGAAGTTGCTAACAAAATTTTGTATTTTAGATGCATACCAATAAATCTCAAACGATGTTTTGATTTTATTATGTTTAAAATAGATAACATTTGTTCACAAACATACGTTGATCGAAATTGTCAAAAATATCTGGCAGTCGTGATTGCGCATTCTAACGCCTCTTTATACTGGTGTCAGCCGTTCCATTCTCTGGGCGATTGATTCTGTAGTGTATGAGTCGAGTTCTTACGAAGTTTGACAAAGTTCCTGAAAACGATAGTATTCTTTTTCAGATTTTTAAAATTTTTAAGAAGATTTCGCGAACTGGGAAGACTGATAGGACTCCACAGTGCCGCATTGTGGTATGTGCGCCGGGGGTTGGCCATTCCTGGTTCAAATCGTAAAGAAGCATCTCTTCGTAAATTTACGTGTGCTTGGCCAAATAGGATCTTTGTACCAATAAAAACAATAAGCCGTACGATTCAAAACTGAATTTATAGAGTGAAATTAAACTGAATTAACTTCAATGATCTTACTTTGCTTTTAACTCTGAAAAATTCTTGTTTACCTCCCTTTCTTTCATATTTAATTTTATTTATTTCAGATTCCAACGAAAACAAATACTCAAGTTGTATGAAAAATTTACCCATTCTTTATTCTTGCTTGGCACAACATATCTGAGCACGGTTTTTGAACTCCCATTCAAAAAAAAAAAAAAAAAGAAAAGAAAAGAAAGATAGAAAAGAAACATCATTTCCACCAATCAATGTTCAAAGAAAATAATTCGATGTAAAAACCAACGTTTTTATATGGTGGCAAAGTTTATTAGAGAAAATTATTGAAATATTAGTTAAAACTGTTAGTTATTTTTAACTTTAAAATTTACTTAAAAAGAGATATTTGTGAGCGTATTAAAAAATTCATAATACTCATAAAATCAAAACATGCATTTGAAAGTTTGTAAGTCATTCTATTAAAAAAAATGGGAACCAGAATTCAGAAAAAATTATTGTGATAAGACACGGCGCCAAATATTGGATTCTTTCTTTCTTGCGAATGATTACTGACTAAAAGTCAGCAACCCTTACTATCTCGGAGATAGTAAAGGGGAGATAGTATCTCCCCTTTGTGAGTACAAAGGTTTTACGATACCTCATGCGGCGTGGGGAGTGCCCGGTGTTCCCAGAGGGGGGAAAGAATTTTTTTCTTCAATCCTAAAAGCGCCTAGAGGAAAGAATATTTTGACTTATTATAATTATTGAAATATTAGTTAAAACTTGTCGCAAACGTCTAAATATTACATTGTTAGGAGAGTACGAACGATTCCCAAAATTTCAAAGCTCTAGCTTGATGGGAAGTTGATTAAATTAACGATCGAAAATTTGATGACACACACACTCACACACACACACCTAGTAAAATTCAGAAAAACGTTTTAAAAATACATTCTTGCTATTGTTGAACAACGCAACATTAAATCAAATATAACTAATTTAGTCAAAGAGCATTTCCCGATTTCAATCCTTTAAAATGAACTTTTGTAAAATCATATTTGATTAGTTTTAATGCAATTATTGCAGGTCTATTTCATTGGTTTTATAACGATAAGCAAAACTGGTAGTGAGCAATAACTTAGAATTCCTCGAATTTGAAGTTGTTTCAGAACATGCATAAAAAAGTTTGTGGTCTTGTGGTAAAAGAGGGGAAATTCTGAACATAAAAAAATGAAAAGGAATACTTTTTGCTAGTGTTAGTAATCAATACTTCATTTCCAGGCTGCAAGTATTTCCAACTACATCATTTCCAAAAAACACGATGTCTTATACTTTTTTTTATCGCTTTCCCATTGGTTACTGATGGGAATCTGTGCATACCAACGAAAAAGATTGCCTTAAAACATTACCAACACCCGGTGTCTTACGGTTATTGTGCCGCAGAAATTACTATTTGTTTCTGGTAAACACTGTGTAATTTGATCGAAAAATACTTACATTTACTTGAAAATATTTGCACCATATTTTATATCTCGTATAGCAAAGGTCACCGAATCGATTATCAGATTATTTGTGTAGTGTTTATTTATTGTAAGAACGTTTTCTCAGATCAATTACTTATAATTAAAATTTTTGCATTGAATTCTTACAGCATTACACAAAATTCGAATTTCTACCTCCCAAACGTAATTAACGTATAATTCCGCACATACGACGACAGTTGACTCACAAGAAAAGGTCCCGGAAATCTGGAATCGTCTTGAAAGACAGATACAAAAAAAATTAAATTGAAATTTATGTAAATTAAAACTACGAGGGCTATTCAGAAAGTAAGGAACGTTTTGGAATTAAAAAGAAACTAAGTACAAGAAAAAAAAATTATTATATACATTAGAAAGAGCGACTAAAATTCTACTTTACTACATAGTCACCAAACAAATTGAGGCACTTATCATAGCGGTGGACAAGCTTTGAAATTCCTTCGTCATAGAATTCTGCCGCCTGCGATCTCAGCCACTCAGTGACGCGCACCCGCAGCTTCTTGTCGTCTCACCCACGTCTCGTCACCAGTTACGATTCGATCCAGTAATGAATCACCATGTCTGTCGTAGGCCTCCAGAAATGTCAAAGCTGCCCCCGTTCGTTGACCTTTATGGTGGTCTGTAAGCAATTTCAGCACCTATTTTGCACAAAATTTGCGGTAGCCTAGCTTTTGTGTGACAATTTCAAACAACAAAGTTCATGAAACTTGTGGAAAACTAAGCGAAAGCTCCGTTATTGTGAAACAGTTGGTTTCACGAATCTTTTCATCAACTTTAGCGACCAGTTCGTCAGTCACATTGCTAGGGTGTCCACTCTTCTCTTCGTCATGAACGTTGGTTCGGCCATTTTTTAACTGAATGCACCATTTCCGGATTGAACTTTCATTCATTACGTTATTTCCGTACACTTCACACACTTGCCGATAAATTTCCATAGGTTTTAGTTTTTTTACCAACAAAAACCGTATCACAGACCGCACCTCGCAACTGGCGGGATTTTCAATTGCAGCGCACATTTTAAATTTGAATATCGGAAAAAACGGGCAGCGTGGAAATGTTCCCGTTGTGATGGCTGGACGCCGACTGAGATGCCGAGCATGCAGACACCAAAATATACGTGATCGGCGCGCGCCGAGCTATGTCAGACGGAAACGTTCCTTACTTTCTGAGTAGCTCTCGTATTATGAAATAAAACAAATCCCTCATCCGAGAGTGGGCAGGATAATAAAATCCTGCTTTCATCGTTGAGAAGCTCGTCATATGGGCCCCATTCTATATCTAGCGGGTCGATTTCCACTTTGTCATCAGTAATCGTACACGTATCAGTAATCGTATCGATTTGTCATCTGTAATCGTACACGTATCAGTAATCGTATCGATTGTCATCAGTAATCGTACACGTATCAGTAATCGTATCGCTTTGTCATCGGTAATCGTACACTTATCAGTAATCGTATCGCTATGTAACAAATCGTACTCAGTGCCATTCACAGCATCAGAAATCCCACACTTTTTGAAGGATTCGTTACAGATATTTATTACATGTGAATTTGGCATGTGCCTCTGTAGGCAGAGTTACCAGATTTAAGAGACTAAAATTGTTCGATTAATCGATTGATTTGAGTGATTGCTCATTAATGTCGCACTGAGAAGCAACAAGAGAGGTATTGGCGAGGGACCATGCAATTTTGAACCTCGGTCCAGTGACGAAGGTAGCCCCTCCCTCTCAAAATTTTCCTACAACGCCATTGGTGCCTCGACAGAATCAACGTGCTTCAGTCTCGCTACACAGTGGATTAGAGTAGCATCAGGACTGGAAACCACGGCTCGGTGAAACAACACCGACCGCGTGTTCGTGACCATGACCACTAGGCTACCGCGGCAAATAAAGTGGTTGGCGGTACATGCGAGTTCGGGATTCGACAATTGCTTTTATAGGCAGTGTTACCAGATGCAAGGAAATAAAATTTGTTCCAGCTGATGATTGCTGATCTAAAATAAAACTACGGGCCGTTGATAGATTGAGGATTGGACTGATATATGCTAAAACTGTAAGATTTAGACGGAAATTTATACCTAAAAAGTCCCAGCAGACGGTGACAATCTCCGTTTCAGTAACCTTTGAGCCTCGGGAACTAATTACTAGCTAGTGTCCAAGCCGAGAGGCTACCCAAACGCTGGACTCCCAGTTAAGTGAGTGGGTATTCCTTTATCGACCCTAGAGAGAGGAAGAATTGAGTTGACCCATGACCAACCATCCAAGACGAAGCCACCGTGAATCACAACTGCATCGGTACTGCTCATAGTCAGATATGCCAACTACTACACAGAAACGACCATATGATGAGGAGAAAGCTGCCATTAAAGCCATGTGTCGACAACCACCACCGGAATTCTTCTCCGACTTGTTTGGCAGACTAATCATGTGTGTCACAAGTGCATATAAAGGAATGGAGACTGAGTCAAAAATGTGAATGGTGTATTACATTGAGGATACATGTACCTTTTAGGAACAAGAAGAATTGTGAAAATTGGGAAATGTGTAGCGTAGGCTATAAATAACCCCCGCCAAAGACTTTTGCTTTGAACCCCCGCTTTAGTTCCCAGTTTCCCATTCTAAGTCCCAATAAAAAGTGTATAACTTAAAAGCCATAAATGAGCAAAGTAAGGTGGTTTGGGTCAGCCACATTCATGAACATCTGACTCTGTTACACAGGTGCGGCAGAGTTGAATCCTTTTTATGAGGTATTGTTGACCCATGACATTGATATATATATGTGAATTTAGGGCCTAGCTGTGAGACGGCCGACATCGGCTAGCACGTGGGGGAAAGTGACATTGGCCGATAAGAGCGAATGGAGTTGCAGGGGACAAAATCGGAGTTTGTCTTTGATTGGGTGGTTCATTCAAAAATGAAAATAAATCAAAAGGGGGGGCGTGAGACAGACCTACCCGAGGTCTTAAAAAGGGAGAAGAAGGAGAGAAAGGGGATTCTTGCCTGGGAGCGAGAGAGCGTTACAGCTAGAAGTTGGAGGCGATTGCCTTCTCTTGCTATTTTAGAACTAAAATCGAACTGCATTGGATATTAAGCCATTGATGGTATTTCAACTATATGTGTTTTGACTTGTGCTGTGTAGCTATATGCGTTTTGACTTTGTGCTGTATAGCTATATGTGTTTGTAGTTTGTGAAAATAGAAACCAGATAGAAACGCCCAACTATAATATAGTCCATAGATTTGTAAAATAAAGAATTATATTCTCTTAAGCTGTGTGATCCCTTCACGCTACCGCTTCATTCTACGCATTCTGGGGTCACGACATTACAAATGAGTGAAAAAAGGATGGCCATAGAGCCAATACTTTTCGATCTCGTTTTTAACCGAATCATTTTATTAAGCGTCTTACTTCGACTTGCTTCGAAAATCTAAATAACAAAATAAATAAATTTTTAAATGAATGATTATTCTTATATACTTTTTCCATATCGCTATTTCGTCAACAAATCATTCTTTAATCGTTTGTTTTGTATATGCTTCAGCTTCGATACCTTTTATTTTAAAGCTTGTCATTTTTCCCCAGCTATCTTTCTTCGGAATCAAAATGACATAAAAAATACTCCGTGACTTCTGGTTCGCGTGTATTTTTCTTCTTTTAATACTCTCATTCGGCGGCTTTTGCTTTTGTTTGCTCTGCTGCTTTTGTTTATTTGTTGTGATGTTCTGGCATCCTGTTCGGGAAACTATCTTGAAGGTTGCCCTGAAGTTTCCAGTAAAAAACGTTGATCACAACAAGCAACATGTATTTCCTTTCTAAGATTGCTTAAAACAGAATATTATTAGAGCTTATATTCTACAAAATATCTTGGAATGCAAGTGCAGTTATCTTGAGATCAATTTTATGGAAATAATTTTGTCTCATTCTAATATTATAACAGGGTACAATTGTTGACTATGAACTTGTTTATCGTTCTTTGTAATGAACCATTAAGTTATTTTGATTTAACACACAACTTAGTTTAGAGTAAATTTTTTGTGTCATGTTTTAACCAAGGTCATATATTTTAACTTACATAGAAGCTCAAAAAAGAACAGCTAAATTACGTAAAGTAACTTAAAACTATTTTACTTATTAACCGTTTTATGATGTAATCGTAATCCTGTAATAAAATTAACTGTCCATTGTATAGCAATAAGACAGATAGCACACATAAAGATTATTTGTAGACATGAGAAAAGTTGAATTTTTTTTTTTTTTTGGACACTCACCATTTTTGAAACTCATTATAGATGAAATCGTGTGATTAAAATGATAAAAATATTTGAAAGAAATATAAAAAATACTGAAAACTACTCTTTAAACTTGGAAAATTTATTTTCTGAAAATAAAAAAGATGCTACACTAATTTAAAAAGAATTTCATATATATGTATTTTTTTCAATCAAGGAAACATAATCAAAATTTATGACTTTCCGATATTAATGTGATGTAATATCTACAATACATCAGTTTAAATTATAAGCTGTCAGAATTCGAGTTCTGATAATTATGATTATAATTCATATTCATACTGTCAATTATTACATTTGATCAATCATTTTTCTTTTCTGTCGGCTTAGAAGTTTTTCGTAGGAAAAAAAAATGTAAAATTTTAAAGCTATTTTAAAATGTATCTAGTTTAGTTCTTATTAACGTCGCCCAAGAAGCAACACGAGGGCTATTGGCGACGGACCTCATAATTTTGAACCTCGGTCAAGTGACGATGACGACACCTGAGCTTGCACCCCCTCTCCTAACTTCCCCATCACGCCAACTGGAGGATTTGGGGCCCCGACAGATTTAACGTGCATCAGCCCCGGCTACATGGCGGGTCTTTGGCGGCCAAGGATCGAACCCGCGACTGAACGAAAACCGCCGGCCACGAAACCGAAGCCATGACAACTAGACTACCGCGGCTTGAAAATGTATCTAATAAATCGAGAATGGGGTGAATGAATTTTTTTTCATCGCTACGGGGATTGATTTCCGCAAAAGAAGAAAAAATTGTGCACCTTTCAGTAAGTTTTGTACCAATATTTCTCCAATATTAATGTGATTTAATTTCTTAAGAAAATATTTGGAAGAGTTGTTTTTGAACATATATAGGAATATTCCGTTTTGGATACATTAATTTAATTTCTTTAAACATTTCATTTAAGGGGACTTAGTACCTTACGAAATCAAAAGTAGAACATTTTGACAAACTTTTTTCGATTCTTCATAAATCAACTATTTTTGCTAATTTCAATATGAAACTTTGCCAATTTGTGTAATAAAGTATATAGTTTAAAATATTGGGTCAAGTTTTGCTATTAAATTAATAAATTTTCTTATACAACAGGAAATATGCGTACAGAAATTTGAAAAATAAATTAGCTAATCTTAAGTTACCCACAAGATAACATTTGAAAGATGTACAGTAGAACCATAATTCTTATACCAAATTAAAGCTAAATAATGACTTTATTCTCAAATTTTAAATTTATCTTACATTAAAAAAAATTGAAAAATTAAATAAGTTATCAAGTTTGTATTTAGTAACTTTTTTTTCATGAATCATGTTATAAAATAAAATCTAATTATCCTATTAACAAAACCGAGATTCACAGGATAAAGATTTACAAGTACAACACTCATGTAAAATTTCAAAACTCTACAAGCAAAACATTTTTTTTAATCCTGTGGGAAAGTGTGAAAATAACAAACTGAGAAAAAGAGGTTTGTTTGCATTGCATTACATAGAACAAGCCACTTTAGACATTTACATTTTTTGTTGCACAGGGCGTAATAATTGTCGGATTTTGACGCGGTTTGCTTCAAAATGCTCCTAATATTCAACACTATTTTTTAAAAACAAATTTGAAAAATCGAATTTTTGAAGGTGCAAAGGTACTAAGTCCCCTTAATGTAGAAATACATAGGAATACTTGTAGCAAATTAAAGAACTTGATTCGCTTTAGGAATACGTATGTATTTGTGCTTTTAACATTATAAAATTTTCTTCGGTTTTTATTTTTTTTTTCTTTGTGTCATATGTTGTTCGTTTAAAAAATCCTCCGGAGAGCATTTCGTCTACATTTTTTTTGATGAACTTACTGATTTTGAAAAGCCGTTAGTAGTGTATTAAATTGTACTGTAACAGAAATAAACAGCCTACACACAGCTTATTGGACCAAGCAGTGCGGTCATCTGAACGAATTAAAATTTTGCTGCGAAAAATGTAATAATTTCCACTTTTATGTTATGTTATGTTTTTTTATGAAGATCATTTTTGATTAATTGAACAAGTGAGTGACAGTGGATTTTAATGGCACAAGACCCGATTAATTGAACAAAATGATGCTCACTAATTTTATCAACTGTAATTGAAAATCTAGTAAATTATAAATGCCTTGCTAGGTTTAATGTTAATGTTCTGATGCTGCAACATTAGATATACTACTACTTATAATTTTTATATATTTGATTTAGCAACGCTTGTAAAATTTACTCAAATAAAATGCAGAGTTAGAAATATCCTTTATCGTCTCCATTGATAAATATTTATGATTTAGAATGCGTACATAGTGGAATACAACATGTGTGTTCTGAAGAGGCGTGTATTTATTTTCGACTTGTTTACCACAGTTTTTATGTTCGAGATATTATTCTCTGACGCGCTTGTGGAATAAATATATGAATTTCTGCATCTATCATAGGCACTGCTCAAATTTGTTTAGATTAAAGAAGAGTTTGAATCAGTAGTTTTATTGTAACAAGAATTTTCAAAAATCTAATACCGTTTCATGCGTATTTGACTGAAGTTTCTAAACTAAAATGTATTATATTACAGATAAATTAACACATAATCAATAACTCCCGAGACTAACCCAGAGATGGCGCTCGTAGTAAACCAGTAACCAGGTCTTTCTAGAGTACTAACCTTTGCTTGAAACGTGTCAAAATTTTAAGTCGATCGGACCAGAAACAGCTGAGTTATCGAG
>BMAW01034072.1:0-18653 GCA_019974015.1 Nephila pilipes
ATAAAATCTACAAAAATAAAATCTATAATTCTAAAAATTATCAACAAATCAAAATATAAAAATTACTTACAAAATTCAAAGAAATGAAGATTCAAATATGCGAGTAGTAAGACGAAATTTTCTTTAAGCTTCAAGATGTATATCACATACTCAAAATGAAAAAAATATAACACATCATCACCATATAAATTGAAAAAAGATTTAAATCATTGTTTGATTGGTAATAAAATGTAAAAGGATGCAAACAATTGGTTGGTAATAAGTTGTATGGTAAAGGAGTATAATGGTCCAGAGAGTGAGTAAAAATGTAAGCTGTGTAAATGTAAATAAATTATTCAATATATATATATATATATATATCTATTACGAGAATATAATCTATTAGGAGAATACAACATTTATGGTTTGATATGATATATAACACTTTCATATATATATATATATATATATATATATATATATATATATATATATATATATTAGGAGAATACAACATTTATGGTTTGATATGATATATAACACTATAACAAATATTACTGATTTCATCGTTTGTATTTTGTACATTGTTTGTTTATTTCTTTTCAGTGGAAGGTGAGTAATAAAATGATTCTTTATGGAGATAAAGAAGACAGAATTCCTTATATGTAAGCTTAAAAAACATACCTGATCATCTATCACCATTTAAAACGAATTAAATGCAGTAAAATAATGCAAACAACAAATATTAAAATTTTAAGTTTCTTTGCTTTCTCGTTTGATTTCAAAAGATGTGTTGAAAATGTTAGGTTGCGGGACAATCACATATTTATTCTAAATCATTTTTTCTTCTTAGAAAAACTGTTCAAAAAGATATGTATTTTGAAGCATTGTTAAAATGCAAGCATCATTTTTTATTATTTCAGTTCTGATAAACTGAATAATAATAATGAATTGAATGATGATTGTAAACTGCTGTTTGTAGAAAATGCAACACCATGAAGGAATCATCAGAATCAAATGAAATTCGCAGCAAATGTCAATTATAGGATATTATGCAAATTAATAAAGTTTCAGAGCCATCGCGCGTGCGCGGCGTGCGCAGCGCCCTCTGAATTGATGCTGAAAGCGTATAAATAAAGTGCTGTAGCGGGACGTTGAAAAAAGTCTATGATTATTTGTTAGTGGCAAACGTTTAGTGAGACCTGAGTATGTCTCCACGACGGAAGAATAAGAAATTCAAGCAACTTACGGAGTTTGAACGAGGGAGGATAATAGGCCTTCGAGAAGGAGGATTTTCCTATCGCGCAATAGCAGCTCGTATGCAGCGGAACAGTTACACAGTGATGCGAGTTTGGAAGCAGTGGACCGACGAGCACCGAACAACTCGAAAAACAGGCACTGGACGACAGAAGGTGACGTCAGAGCGCGATGATCGACACCTGCTCCGCATGGCGGTGAATGATCGCACAGCTTCCTCCAGGCAGCTGGCAGCACGTTGGTCTACTGCTACAGGTGTACAATTGTCGGCTTCGTCAATTCGTCGTCGTCTGCTGCGCCGTGGATTGCGTGCAAGGGTGCCTTTATACAGGATTCCCCTCACGGCGAATCATCGACGGCTGCGTCGGCAGTGGGCTCTTGAGCACAGAGACAGGCGAGCTGATTGGCACCAAGTTGTCTTTTCAGATGAATCACGCTTCAATTTGTGGACCCATGATGGCCGTGTTCGTGTTAGACGTTATGCCGGTCAACGCTGCCTTCCTGAGTGTATTATTGAACGACATAGTGGTCGAACACCCGGAGTTATGGTCTGGGGTGCGATTTCGTATCATGGACGATCCAATTTGATACGAATTGAGGGTAATCTCAATAGCAACAGGTACGTCCGTGAAGTGCTACAGCCCGAAGTCGTTCCTTTCCTTCAAGGCATCCCTGGAGCTATCTTTCAGCAGGATAATGCACGCCCACATGTTGCGCGGACTGTTCGAGACTTCTGTTCAGCACAACGCATGCAACTTCTTCCTTGGCCTGCTTATTCACCGGATATGTCGCCTATTGAGCACGTGTGGGATATGGTTGGTCGGCGTCTCGCTCGTGATCCGCGTCCTGCAGTTTCCAAAGACGAACTTTGGTTGCGCATACAAGCGATATGGAATTCTCTTCCTCAAGCAGATATTCAACATCTGTTTGACTCCATGCCACGTCGTATAGCAGCACTTATTGCAGCGCATGGTGGCTGCACCAAATACTGATTTCGGACGCTTAATTTGTTTCTTTTGTTTTGAAAATTTCATCATTTATTTGTATCAGTACAAGTCGTTTCTGCATTAAATTTCATTTGATTCTGATGATTGTTTCATGGTGTTGCATTTTCTACAAACAGCAGTATATTTCAGTAAAGTAAAATTTATCACTACTAAGTTTCTTTTCCGTATTAATTCAGGTTTCGATATGAATAAAATTGAGAAATAACACATTTTTTTACTTCGTCATTATTTGTTTTATTCTTACTTTGAAATACAAAAATATTATTTTAGATACTGCAGCATTTTTGTGAGATTTATTTAAAGAATCTCAATCGAAAAATATTATTTTCTCTTCTTTTTTGTTATAATAAGACTCTCTGTTCATTATCTTGGAAATTAATTCCTTTTTTATTCATACTTTTTGAAAATGTAGCAAAAAGTAATTTATTAAATAATGATTCTCTTAAACGAACAAAATATTTCAGTAATAAAAAAATGCTGTCATTTAAAAGAGAAAAAAATACATTTAAAGAGCATATCGTAGGTTTACAAGAGTTAAATTTCCTTATAAAGCAATTCAAGCGGAAAAATTTCAGGTCAAATAAATTTATGGTAACTTTTATTATGTGACATTTATCACGGAAAATTATTCCAATTAAGATGGTGGGGAAGAGAAAAAAATAGTGCTGATCACTAACAACATTTTAGTTAAATTACAATTGCTTAATTCACTCTTCAATTATTTTGCGGTCAAAAATAATTGAAATTTTAATGTTTTATATTGCTTTTGTAAAATCCTTCGCGGAGGAAAACTTCCAGGAATATTTTTATACTTTCAATACATAACGGCGGTTTAACAATGAGAGTGAACAGATGATAAATATTTAGCTTTAATACGGATGATAAAGGGTAAACAGGGTTGGTACCCTTTCCTTAATGAAAAAGCAAAGTGAAAAAAAAAATTGTTTACTGTTGTACGAAGGTCCTGTTTATTTTCAACCTCCGATGAATCATCAAAAAAGATAAGAATACAGAACAAAATTAATTTGAAATTAAAAGTTGTATATAAACACGGTTACTTTTCTACATAATCATCGTGAAGATTCAGGTATTTGTATAGCAGTTGACGAGCTTTCTGATCCTCGTTTCGAAGAACGTTGCCGCAAGTGATGTGTGTTATCGATCTGCATTCCTTCCTTAGTCTGGAAGCTTAGAACTCCTAGACAGTTTTTCAATTCACAGCAAAGATGAAAAGCACGTGGTGCTAAGCCAATTAAGGCTATAACCCGGATGATTAAATACATCCCATCTAAGTGTTACAGGAATTGTTGGGTTATAGCAGCACTGTGAGAGTGGGTAGATAACTGCAGAAGTCAGCTTTTTTTCTATTCTTTTGTTTTGATTGGATATTTGTATTGGTCGTAAGGTGACAACAAACAGCTGCATTGATCGTAGTCACCGGTATCATAAACTCAACAATCAAGACATCTTTGTGGTCCCCCAAACCCGCTCCCATAACCTTCCTCTTGTGGAAGGTTTGCTTAAATATACTTGTTTCCTAGTCCCCCTTCATCGTGAATGTTGGTTCATCCATCTTAAAATTGTCTACACCATTCACGCACGACAAACCACTCATAAAGTATTTATCGTATACTCGGGTTATTTCCTTGTGAATTAGGCTGCATTGTTCTCCTTCAGCTTAAAGAAAGCGAATAACACTATGAAACTAACACTTTGCGGGGAGCATCAAGTGTACCATTTATGTTTGCGAGCCTACAGTTCAGCTTAAAATAGTGAGATGGCTTCGGTTATAGCAGAGGTTATTGTTAGAGAGGTACCCCCATCGGACAATCCCACCTTCTACCACTTATCTGATTGTTTAGCAGCTTAATCCGGGGTTGGAAAAAAAAACACCGACTTTTGTATAACATAAAGAATTAAATTTCAGACAGTAGAAAATTCGTCTTATAATTCAAAATACAAATTATCTCTTGAAATGTATTCGAATAAAATACATGCTATGAAATGTATTACTGTGCTTCAAAAATATCAAAAAGGTTGTGACTATTTAAATACAATTAATTATTTACATGATTGTGTACTCTCAGATACCTTGTGGGGCTGTCTACAAACCCAAGAATTGTAAAAATGCAAGGTGAGTAGAAATGTGAAAAGCTTATTTTGATGACATTGTTTTAAACTTTAATTTAGGATTTTGTTGTAAATAGTTGTGCCTAAAACAGAAGTTGTCTCAGATCGTACGTAACAAATTTATATGTTTTACTTTACTTTCATATCACCAATTAGAAAATAATATACAATTTGAAGAACGCAATATTTCAGTAAAAATGGGCATTAGTTAAAAAAAAATTTTTTATCTATCAGGGATAAATATTTTAGAAAGATTTTTCGCGTGTTCAGTATTCTTCAGAATGCCAAAAATATTGCAGTAAATAATAATGATGTTTGAATAAATACAAAATACTACAAATGAAGCAATAGTATCCAGAAGCTGAACCATTAACTAAAAAGTTAAATTAAGTGAAAATAAACAGAGTTTTGAGTAACACGTTGAAACTACAAGGGGTATTGTTATATTTCAATTATTAGGGGAAAATAATCGAGATACCTAGATAAAATTTCTTTTGGATGTTAATTGATTCCCATGTGCACAATGTGATGAATTACTGCTATTCACGTTGATTTGTTTAGTTTCAGAAAGTCGTAAACTAGAGTAACTTGCAGTATTGTAAAATATTAATTATCATCCCGTGGTATCGTTAAGTTTTAATAACCACTAAAAATAATCGAGATAGAAACTTAATTTTTATTTACTATTCTTACGGCTTCACTACGATCACTACCCAGATTTATGCATTTGTCTCAGCATGTCTTAACATTTCGAAGGCCATCAATGTAGAGCTCAGCAGATTGAACTCTACCTTCTCCATAATGCGGTTTACTTCAATCTACGGCCAGCCGTGTAGTGGGGCTGATGTACATTAAATCTGGTTGATTCTAGTGGGTTTTCCAAGTGTTCTCATTGGCGTGGAATGGAAATGCAAATTGAAGTATTGTCCTAGTCACTTGAACGATGCTCAAAATTACGAGGTCCGCAGCCAATATCCCTCGTGTTGCATTTCAGCCGTTGCTGAAAATAAGCAATCACAACCACATCACAACATTCTATGATGTTTTGAAACTAAACAAAGTGCACGAATAGTGGTAATTTACAACATTATCAACTTAAGTATCAATTATTGATTGCAAAATAAATATTAATAAGGTGTCTCTCTCACATCTTTCTTAGTAATAATTAAAACTTTAAAATATCCCTCGAAATTTTTGCATAACCTTTTTTCAAGAATGTGCAATATGTGCTGAAAAACTGTGTTTTTAGTCGAGGTTTAAAACCCCCATTGCACTTTTCAGAAAAAAGATCTACCCATTAAAATGTTTTTTTTTTTTTAAAAAAAAAGTTAACAAAATTTTCTGAATGGTGCCAGGTGATGGGAAATAACATCAAAGTTTAAAAAAAGCCAGGTGCGTTCCACAAACTGCTCACTCCCTTTATGCCAATCTAATTAATACTTGTCGCAACAATGCAACACTGAAGGATGTGAGCGACAACCAATATAGTCGTTGTGGAACCAATATAGTCGTTTCCGAAAGTAGCATCTGATCCGACTCCTTTTAATGTCAATTTATTTTAACTTCTATTCATTTTTTTTTATCTGATTCCTTGAAAGTATCTTGATTAGTGAAATGGAGAAGTCAGGCTATGTCTTATCCATGAGTATAATTGACTAGATGTTCTCAGATCCACTTCTTCATTCTAAATTTACCGCGAGACATTTGGTGGTAAATAATAAATGTATAATTAAATTACTGTTTCTCGCGATATTTGAATCTTAACGATTATCACATACCTGGATGAAAGAAATATGATGCAGCAAACGCGCTGCTGGTCGAAAACATTATATTATATTGATTGGAGCTTGTAAAAGAAGTTTTTCCAGAATATCTTCATCATGTTGGCTCAAATGAAACTAGGGTTATCACGCGTGCACCGTCGCTTGAAGATGCAGAACGTTGTGTATGCACCAAGCGAAGACTCTGAGTAATAAGAAAGTGCAGCGTCAGTTGTCTCTGTGAAAGTGTGGAAACAAGATAATATCTTCCAGCCGGTTCGTACGTGCCTCCTAACATAGTCAACATACAATCGTTCAAAAATGCAGAAAAGAGATTATTCTTCATCTGCAAAATATGTATGGGATAGAGTGTCGCTCACACCCTTCAGTGTTGCATTGTTGCAGTGAATTATGTGAAGGATGAATCAGTACGGATCAAAAGGCCTGGTCAAGTACAAGTGGCTATCCCCTAAAAATCAGTTACTGCATTGGATAAATCTGCGAAGCAAAATCGGTGAATGATTACGCACTAGATAGTGGCAGCATTGTAGAAAGCAAAGGAACTGTTTAAACACTTCTAGATTAAAGTTAATGCAACAGCTATTGAGTAAACAAACACAAAAAGGAACAGCAAACAGATAGCTTCGAAGTTGTATGTTGTGCAAAAGAATTATTCAGCTGCGTGGCAACACCAGCCCTTATGTTTCTGCTGCGTGCAAAGAGTTATAGCAGAGATTTCGACAGAAAATCCTCGAGCCTCTCCGGTATAACACTGACATCTGATCTTGCCACAGCCCCCTCAAGAAATCTCTGCAAGGTAGGAAATTCGTATATAATGTGGTTCAAATTGCCCTTGAAGAATAGTTTCTCAGACGAATACAAATGCTCTTTATTCAGAGTACTTATACTGTCGTGAACCACAGGGACATCTATATTAATATGTAAAGCTGTAACTTTAGAAATCTTATTTCCCTTCAACTATTCTTATGGAATTTTCCTGGACGCTATTTGATTCAAACAACTCTACTTCCAATTATGCAAAGCAAACCTCATACATAAATTGAGATGTAGTGAGAAGGAAGATGAGGATAATTAAAGATAGGAGATGAGAATATTAATTCCCCTTATAGAAGAAAGAAGAATGTTAGTGTGATGTGCCCGGAAGCATTCTGTCATGTATAACTAATTAGATGAGATTAGTAATCAACACAATTACTGGAGGTACTCACATCATATTCTGGTTAGCATATTCTTTGATGGATCACAAAATTTGTTAGATCTCGAGGATAAAGAAGAACGCAAATTATTTAACAGCACTCTCTTCCCTTATAAGAGGAGTTAATAAACATATATTCTAGATAGAATTGACTTTCTTATTTATTTAGTCGGTGTTTGAATTTGAAATTTAGATCTTATAATTAGAATAACATTAAAGATGTCTGACGAGACAGGTTTAAAAGATGCCGTCTCAAATCAACTATGTATAGCCAATATATTCTTTTAACATATGAGTATATAATTAAGTACACAAAAAAAATTAAAATTTTCTGAATCTTACTAAATTGAATCAGATTTCATCAAAATAATTTATGAGATATCTTCTCTCAAAGCAACTATGTATAGCCAATATGTTCTTTTAACATATGAGTATATAATTTAGTACACGAAAAAAATTAGGGTCTTTTCTGAATCTTACTAAATTGAATCAGATTTCAACAAAATAATTTATGAGATATCTTCTTTTGTCAGCATAGAAATGATGAACGATGTTGAAGATTTCGAAAGATGTGCTCCTGCATTGTTAGATCCCCTTTATAGGGATTATATTTGGTCTGGTACTGGAAGTCAAAAAACTCTGGTGGAAAATAAGGAAGCCTATAACAGGTATGCTTCAATAATACACTAAATGTTATTGTAATTGTCTGTAAAAAGTTTAATACTGATAACTGCAAACAATTCAGTAGTAAACATTATAATAAAGTTATGAACATTTATTATAACGCAGAATTTTTAAAAACATTTCGTAAGTTTATAACACAGAAGCAGAATGGACCAATGAATAGCAGATTGAAAGTCTTAAAATGATATACTTATCATTCATTAAAAATTTGGATAAAGACAAATTTTGAAAACGTTTTCATTCTAATGAAAACAAACGTTTAAATTCGATAATTGGTCTTGATAAAAAAAATAATGATAGATTTTCTGTTACGAAATGGGATATGCATTCTGGTATGCTGGGGTAAAATAAATTATGCATTTTCATATTAAGATATGTTGAATTAAATATTGCTTTTAATTTTAACTAACGTTTTTGACTTTTTATTTCATGATTTTTGTTCAAATTATTTGTTTATACACTGAAACAATATGCATCTCATCCTAACTGCAAAAGAATTTGGATCAAGAAAAGAGTTCTACGAGGAATAGTGAATTACACTCTAGAAGCTACAGTTTTGGGACAAAAGATTGATCTCCCAATAGGAATTGCACCATCAGCAGGACATTCTGTTTTTCACCAGGAGGGAGAGAGGGGCACAGCTAGAGGTAAATTTATTGTCATAAATGCATTAATTTTTTGAATTTCAAATGTTTATTATTTTCAAATTTAATCTATGAAATCTTTTTCTTCGAGAAATGTATGTGACCGCGGTAGCCTAATAGACATGGTAACGAACGGCACTGTTTCATCTCGAATCCTAGAGTCATTTTTTTAGGTAGCGGGTCTATTGATTTCTCAAATCCTCTCTTGGGTATGGTATAGAAATTTGTATGGGGGGGGGGAAAGGACAACTCAAACGTCGTCCTCGTCACTTGAGCGAGGTTTCAAAATTACGAGGTCCGTCTCCAATAACTCTCGTATTGCTTCCAAGTGCGACGTTGATTATTCAAGTAACGAAATTAAGAACTGCTGTTGCCTAAAGATTGGTACGTACAAGATGAGACTTGAATTCGAGTACCAATTTCATTAAAAGGCAAACGTGGGAAAAAAATGGGGGCTGATGCTTGTTAATATCAACTGAGTTTCTAAGTTTTTGAGGTGTGGAAATTAAGAGAGGTAAAGGTCGTTCTTGTCATTTCATTGCTTTTTAAGGTAAGAAACCCATTGTTAATAACTCAAGTGCAGCTTTAGAGTAAAGTTATTAAAAAACCAACAAATCAAATTAATTTACTTTGTAATATTAATTTATGCAATTTAATATTACTGCATTTATGCACACCTTTTTCAATTTGAATTGTGCAAATTGTTGCTGAAGAACTATAACTATTTAATGAAATTCCCTCGAAAAATGAACTCTAAAAATTCACAAATAAGTGATATCACTAATGACATGAAAACAAATAAAACGAGATAAATTTGTTACATTTTGAAGATATTCATCTCTTCAGAAAGCTCCTGTCATTTATAGACACTGACAATGAGTAAATTTTAGGTACCATAGATTATTTTAGCCCAGAATCACGAAGTGTCTTTAAGAAAAATTAGGTTTATTAAACGCTAAAACATGAAATATATTTCTAACAGCAGTATTAGTTTAATTAAAAGTCTTTACTGACTTCTATAAAGTAAATTAAATTTAGTTCAAAATTTTTAATTATTACATTCAAGATACGTACATACAATAGAATGTATAACATTTAAATTTCTAAAATAAAATTTTAAATTAAGTTTCAGTTATACAGATAGAAAATTTATTTTTAATCATGATTTGGCACAATAGTTAAAAACACATTTTGATGTGGGATTTTTATTTGATGGAAGATTTTTTTTTTCATCTCGTAAATATTTTTTGAAATTCACGGAGATAAAAAACTTCGTTCAACAACATATCAAAATAAATGAATCAGGAATTTTTGATTATTGAAATTTATTAAATATTTCCGGAATCAAAATGTCGCTGTCATCATGAATAATGTCCATAGAGATTACATTAATAAGCACGGAATTGTTTTTTGAATTTTCGTTATTATAGAAGTAAGTCTTTATGCAGAAATCTGCTACAAGTCCTTGAGAGAATTAATCGACAAAGAAATTCTTTCACCTAGAAAATATTGTATAGTGTAAACGGAAACAACACCGACCATGACTTGACAATCGCGGCCATTCCTTGTATAGTCACTAGTGTTATGCTTTTAAAAGTATGCTTTTCTTTCTTAACCCCTTGCCAGTATAGCCCGAATCCAGTTCGGGCAACTACTATATGCAGAATTTGTGATGCCCGAACTGACTTTGGGCAGGAGAAAAATTAACGTTTCTATTTTGTGAAGCCAGAGCTGGTTCGTTTCTACTTTAGGATACTTAATCCACTATTTTCCTAATAGATGGCATTAGTGGTCCTAGTTTTTCACTGATTACGACTTCGGTCCAGGGAGGGAAAATGTGGGTGCTGTCAGATAATTTAAGACACACTTGGATTGATAAACAAAGGCAGAGTTTTGCTTTTTCATTTAGTTTCGGTTGTTTTTCAGTGAGTTTTTTTTGTAAATAATTTTCTATTTTTTCAATGTCCGATTCAGACTCCGATGTGGAGTACAGTTTAGGTATTTTTAATTAATTAGGTATTAATTTTAATTAATTAATTAATTTTTAATTAATGGTTATATTTAAAATTTCATTTTTGTAATAAAAAACCATTTTATAATAATATAAAGAACAAAATTAAACAATCAAAAAAATATTCCATTTTTGGTCCATTTTTCTGAAATATATATCACCGTTAAGGAGTTAATTATATGTTATTCAATTAAATAATTTATCCCAATAAATTAATTGACTGATAAACGTATAACTTAGAAAGAGGGATAAATTAATAAATTTATAAATTTGTAACTTAGGAAGAGAAAAGCATTACTTAAAAACTATAATTAAACTTATCACATACTTAATTATTGTTCAAATGAAGAATAAAAATCAAATGCGTTTTGATTAATTGATTTAATTAACATCAAACTGGAAGCAGTACGAGGGCTACTGACCTCGTAATTTTGAATCTCGGTCAAGAGATGAGGACGACATCTGAACTGGCACCTCCCTCTCCTAACTTCCACACCATGCCGACAGGAGGACTTAGTGAGCCTCGATATATTTAACGCACATCAGTATCAATTGCTCGGTGGGTTTTTAGTGGCATCAAAGCTCGAATTTACGACTCGATGAAAACCGCCGGCCGTGAGTACGAGACCATAACCCCTAACTTACGGCGGTCAAAAGCGTTTTGAAACGTAGCGCTATATTTGAAAGTAAGAGATACTACGTAAGAGCCAAGGCAGATTACAAGTATGAGGAAACTGCGAATACCAAGTTTAAAATAAATATTTATGAATATTACTTTTTGTATAATTTGTACATTGAAATTCAATTTTCGAGTGGAAAATTCCCATCAAGAATTTAAAAGCACTGTAAGACCTCGTTAAGAACTTGCGCAACTAACTCCGATTCAACATAACGCGATTATTTTGTCTTATAAAACTTCATTTTGTATATTTTTCTTTACACCCCATTCACGATGTTTCTTGTTAATCGCAGTTTCATTACTATGTATGTTACATAAGACATAAGTATGTAGTTTCTGTAATAATATGTCAACCAACATGTATTTGCACGCGTTTTCTTATGTTAATTACAAGCGTTTGCAGCTTTATTTGTTTTGGCCAATCACTGTGATAAAATGGTTAGATTTTTATTAATTGAAAATTTTTGTATTCTTATAAAAAAAATGCTCCACAAATTCTAATGTTAAGATAAGAAAAGTCAGGAACTTCATTACAAAAAATGAACTTTATATTTCAGGTACATGCTTATGTGTTCTGCAATTTGCATTGTATTGTGAAAATTACATATAAAAATAGCTCATAATTAGAGTCAAAATTTATTTTAGTTCGTGTGTTCCCTTTTCCTTATTTACTATTATTATAAGACCTTGTTGAATGTTGTTTCAGTTAGCACTTTTTTGTCCTAATAGCTAAGACAGGTCTTATTATAATTTGAAATTATCTGTTAAAATAAAGTGCAATATTTATTAACTATGAATGTAAGGTTCTTAGTAGAAGAGAAAATTTGCACTTATCAATTAATTATACTGTCTAATTTTGATGGATCTGATTTCAATCTAATGAATTTAACCACTTGGATTTATGATCTGTGACAGCTAAAATTTTTGAAGCAGTCAATTTTTTCCAGTTCCATCAAAGTTATAAAAATTCAAATAAATAAATAAATAATCCGGATTTAATTTATGATCTATCCATTTGATATACTGGAATACTTTTCCGAAAATATCTGTGCTGTTATCTTCTTAGGACACAAAGAATTATCGGAAGATAAAAAAAATGACACTTTGTACATGAATAATAATATTCATTCCCTTTTCAGGAGCTTCAAGCATGGGAGCTATAATGATTTTAAATTCTTTATCGCTTACATCTTTGGAAGATATTGCAGCTTCCGTACCTGCAGGAGCAGTAAAGTGGATGCAAACTTATATTTATTCAAAACGGGACCTTGTAATTGATATCGTTAGAAGAGCAGAAAAGGCAGGATACAGCGCTTTGGTCGTTACAGTTGATGAACCTTATGAATATGAAATCAGATGTAATGCTAGATCTCGATTTTTTGAAAAGGAGGTTGTTCATGGGTGAGATTCCATACATTTTACTATTCTGCTTTTCAGAAGATAATGATCAAACTAGCTTTCAACCATATCTTACGAGATTCAAACATAAAGATTAATTTAGGCATAAAAAATACAATAAAACTCGATTTTCTTTTCTCTCATGGGCATTTCTCCCCTTCTCCTCTCTTTAAATAGTTTTCTTCCCTTTTTTGCAATTTTTAAGCTATGCATTAACAGAAGATACCTTGAATCAAGAGATATAAAAAATTAACACGTGTTTATTTATACAGAGTGTCTCAAAACTCATGGGCAAAAATTTAAGAGGTGATAGAAAATATCTATGTAAACAATTTTCACCTCACAAGATACAGGTGGAGAGCAAGCGGTGAAATGTTAGACTGCTCTGTGATGGAAAGCATAAAGGGCAAGCATTCTTACACATCGTCATTTCTACCGCAGATTTCAGGCGTCAAGGCTCATTAAAAGACCACGCCGCCTGAAATCTGCGGTAGAAATAACGATGTGTAAAAAAACGTATGCTTTCCATCACAGCGCCGTCTAGGAGTTCACCACTTGTTCTCCACCTATGCATGGTATAATGAAAATTGCTTGTTTCTATCACCCCTTAAATTTTTGCCCACGAGTTTTGAAACACGCTGTAAATAAAATGGTTACGCTCTTTTCTCGTGGGAACATATGTTCGATATCTTTTTATTATATAACTTTTAAAATTTTTTTAGACCTTTCTGTTAGATTTGTAGGATAATTTTACCTCATTTAACGGTTTTAAGATGTTTTTGTTGGTAATTACTTATTGTTTTACTTTTTTCTTAACATAATACATTATCATTCATGTAAGGTTTGTTAAAGTTACAACGGGAGAAACTCTAACCACTCGTGTTAGAATCTCATTGTTGTAAACATTTTCATATCTATAAACTTAAATTTGTACAGTTTTTCTTTAGTTTTCATATTATAAAAATATTTACTATATTTTTTGTGAAAATTTTGAAAAAAAAAAAAAAAAAAAAAAAAAATTTTTTTAAAATTTAAAAAAAAAAAAAAAAAAAAAAAAAACATTGGATGTAGGGTTAAAATATCTAAGTGTCCACAGCAGTAATGATGAAGATTATTTGTACGTGATTTAGATAAAGACCTTCTGACTTTGTTAAGTGGAAATGAAAAATATTTTTGATAATTACTGCTATTGGATGTGTAAGTAAACAAATCCAGAATTGATCGAGAGCTATTGTCACTTCCTCACGCAAAAGGAAAACATATGGACTGTTTAGCATGGACAAATAAAAATGTACCTGGTGAAAAAAGAAAAACGTCTTACAATTGTGAAACATGCACACGAAACTCTAGTCTAAATTTAAGAAATTGCTTCAAAATATATCACACTATAAAACATTTTAAAATCCATTATGTATAATAAAAATCAACAATAAAGCTGCGTCACTCAAATTTAATTTTACTTTCTACTTTAAACAGTTTACAAATATAAGAAAATTCATTTAAAATTCCTAAATAGACAATAAACTGATATAACTTAAAAATTGATTTAGACCAACCTGCTTGGAAAGGAGAAAAATTAATTTGTATTGCAAAGGATTAAGTCAGAGAGAGAGAGAGAGAGATAAAGCTCTCGTTGCAACTCATTTAATCCTTCTAGAACGAATAGACTATATAAAGCTATATTTCCAGGTTCATAAATACTCAACTCTATTAATTTATCATTAATGTAATCCATCTAACGTTGTGGCAAGAGATTTCATGTCAAAGACGTAATCAAAAGTATAAGATTAATAAAAAGCTCTTAACGATAAATCAACAATTAGAAAAAATCCTTAAGTTTGCCCAAAATAGTCTCCTGATGAAGTTTGCTTTTTTGCTTATTAACGTCACCCTAAGCAATATAATGGATTTACGAATAGAGGACGAATTTTATTATTTTGAGCCAGTCCGATGAGAAGGACGACCAAACGACCACTTTCCAAACATCCAAACAATAGTGAAGATTTTGACCCACTATACGACTATTTTTAATGGAATTTGGACTCGAACGCATGACTCGATTCAAACAACAATTGGCTATTTTTGCCATTATGTGAGGTTGCGTGAAAGTTAAGAGAGAAAGTGGTAAGTAACTTACGTGTCAAACTTGCGAAATCCATTGTCTGAACCCTCACATTGTTCAGGAGAGATTGTTATTGAGATGGGCAGTTAAAGGCTGCCATCTGAGCTGTTATAAATATATTAAACAAAATTCCTGCATATATTTAAATAGTAATTATTGGCTATTATTTTCATTAACATTAATTTCTCTCAGGAAAAGCAATGCAATTAAAGATTTTAAAACTTGCAGAAATTCTGTTTCAGATTCCCTAACATAAGGGCTGCAGTGGAGGACATAATTATAAATTCAAGTGACACTTTTGATGATATAGCATGGCTTGTTAATATCACAACATTACCGGTTGTCGTTAAAGGCATTATGACAGGTATATAACATTACAAATTTATTCTTAATTGTATCAGTAACTCAAACTTTTTAATAATAACGAAAGACTGACTAATCAAATCAACACAGTGGTACTTTTAAATATTTAACACATTTTTTTAGAGTTAGCATTTTAGGATGCAACAATAGAATCTGCAAAAGTTGCAGAATGACGAATCAAATGTGGTAACAAAGAGTAATATTGTAATAGAATATGTATTCTCGTAATTCACTCAATTTCCGCGTCTACGAGGAATTATTTGTTACGACGTGTAATGATCCAAAGAAAGTTCTTACGCGTGGTTTTACATGCGTAAATGATGGGAATTGTACAATAAAACAGTAAATTATGTGAGTAAATTAATGGAAAAAAAGTGATAATGACTTTAGAATAACATACAATATTTAAAAATAAAAGATATTTGATGAGCTGCATATGTAATTCTTCTTAATAAGAACTGCATATTCATGGTGATTACTTACTTAACATTGCTCTGTCTTTTTAACTAATAACATTCGACTGCTATAAATTATAGTTAATTCTTTTTTTTTTTACTTTTACACTTAATACGTGTTTTTATATGATAATTGCTACAAATACATATTGAGACATACTTTCTTTAGAGTAATTCAAAAATTATTATTCCAAACTGATTTTTTCCAGTAATATTTACTGATATTCCCTCGGGATTCATCCTTCTACTTGTATAGCTTTTAAAAATTTAAAAACTTTTTGGATTCTAAAAAAAAAACTATTCTAAATTAAATAAACTATTTTAAATTAAAAATTAAGTAAAAATTTATTTTAGACTCACAACTAAATATTTAAATGAAGATTTTTATTTTTAAGTTTTTGCATTAATTTATTGAAGGCTCTATGTAGTCAAATTTTACTGCTTTTGGTGCATAGCTCTTAAAAACGTATAAACTATTTTAATATGAATTATTTTAGAATCACCTATTTAACTTTCGTAAATAAAGATTTTAATTCTCGAATTTTTATTTCAATTCATTAAATATTAGATGTGTTCATTTTTTAATTTTTCTAATTAACTTATAATTGTTAATTCTTGAATTTTCAATAAGCTCCAAGACAAGCGCAGATTCCAAGTTCGGGATCATAATATTTCAAACAGATCCGAGATGAATGCCGGGAAATACTAAGCGATTTTATAAAAACATCCTCGTCTTCTTTTGTCATTCCCTTCTCACTATTTCCCTTTTCTTGCACTTGAAGAGTTTAGTGTGGGACATAGAAACGTATTGCATTTTTTCGTAAATTAACAAAAGCTTTTATCCTATTTTGGCCAAGTATGATTCTTATGCCAATGAATTCAGTCAACCAACCTACGAATTTCTCGGTATTTCTTATTGTAATCGTTTTCTTTTTACGATTTTATATATTTTGTCCTGATCTCAACAACTTTTCTTTTTTCCCCTCAAGAACTTGTCTATGGGTGATACGAGATTTATAATACTAAGACTTTTAAAAATAGACTAAAAAGTAGGGGTAAAAAAAACCCCAAAAAAGGCTATCACATTTAACTTTTTTAATAAAAGTTGATAATTTTGAAAATTTATTTGGTATCCCCTTTTGAATTCAATGTATTGTTTTTTTTATCTTGTGTACTTAAAATGTTTAAGGATAGTATAAGTATTTGAGCTTAAATTGTATTTTTCCTATATTAATACGATATTTTTTGTTCACTCTGCATCGTTTGTAATGTATAACTACAACAGTAAAGAATTATTAAAATACAAAATTAAATCCAGAGATTATCAGGCGCTCCTAATGATCCAGAGAATATTTAAGTAGTCGATTAAAATCAACGATTTTACTCGTATCAATTTCTGTTCATTGATATTATTGTATTTATGAATATATATGATAAATTAATGGATTTACAGCATATGGAGTTGTAGAAAGGTATTCTATTATTACTAAGGATAAATTAGTGGATAGAGTCGAGTCAAAATTAACAATTTAAAATTTTCGTAAATCCATCCCTTTCAAGTCTCATTAAGAGAATTTGTTTGCAAATCTACTTCAATTATGGTAAAAAACTCTTTAATATTTTTTGTTGCATCTCCATCAAGCAACAGATAAAATCTTACCCTGTTTAAAATAGATTGAAGTAAAATATTCAATGACCTCAAATTCAGGAAAAAAACAGTTACCTGGTAACTTCCGTATCGAATTACTTATGTATCACTGTCGCATTCAGCTCCATTCGAAAATTTATTGCTCGAAAATGAACTTTATAACAAAAAAGGTGACACACTGGAAAGGAGTCATTCGAATGGGACAAAAATCGGAAAATATGATGAGCATGTATGGAAAAAGAAACGCTAACAGATTCATTGGAATTGAATATTTTATTCAAGCAATACATCTAGCACAAAAAAATTAACTATGCGTAGACCCACAAATGACGTTTATAGGAAAACTATTACACGACTAGGAATTGACCAGTAGATTTGGCAGATGCCCTCCAAAAGAATTTTTTGCCATACACACTTTTATTGGCAAGTTAGATCTGCGTGATCCAGGAACGATCAGAGACACCTTTTCATCAGAGCCTAAACGTGCTCTATTGGAAAGTGATCTGGAGATCTTATCGGACAGACAAGTGTTAGAAAGACACGAAGACAAACAGTAAAAAAGGCGCAGCATATGCGTCTAGGCATTATCCTGTTGAAATGTAAGCCTAGGGGCTTACGAAAAGAAAGGAAACACTATGGGACTAAGAATCTCGTTGAGATATTGTTCTACTATAAGATTGACACGGATGATAACCAAAAGAGTCTGGTTATCAAACGAAATGAAATTCTATACCTTAACTCTTGTTTGACGGACGGCGTGGCAGACGATGATCTGGTATACCCTGTGTGTCATGAGCTTTTCAAGACATGTTTTCGTTGGTCATTAGGGCTTAGTTTGAAATGGACTCGTTGCTGAAAACAATTATACATCAGTCCATGATATTCTAAGTCGAAATGCCCCCGGCGGTTTGGGACAACGAGGTGTAGTCTGAGCGATGGCCTCTGTGACCTCAACTTCCATTCCCTGAGTCGCCTATCGATAGTCATTCAAGTCACTGGTGTCCCGGTTACACGTCGGATAGTTGATAAGGACGCATCTGAGTCTTTGAACACCAATCAGACGACTGTTCTCACATTCAGTATTCGCTCTTGGTTCAAATGCTATCTTCTTAGCGCTATGTACTGCCATAGTATATCCATACCTGTCAACATCGTCCAATTGTAGCTTCACTCCGACTCAAACAGCTAGCTACCCTGTAATTTAACCACTGTACTTCCTTTGGTGTAATTACGCGTTCTTTCTCAAATGGTGAAATCTGCTTATACTGTTCAAATTCGTCTGCGAGCCAACCACATTCGG
>BMAW01034077.1:0-10664 GCA_019974015.1 Nephila pilipes
TAAGAAATGTCTATATTTTTTGATATTTCCATTATACTGGACATTGGGTCTTTGTCTTGCAAAAGCACATTTTACTAATAAACAAAAAACAACACAAATACAAGATGTATTGAAGAGCTTAAAAATGAAAAATATATAATTTGTGAAAAATGTTAAAATTTTTGGAAATCTTATTAAACACATACTAGATTTTAACGATCTTGGATATTCATATGAAAAAAAAATATATCGAAAATAATCTATGAATGTACTTCCAAAAAACATTTTGCACTGTTAAACAAAAATGCATACTGCATTTCATACACATGATTATTATTTTGTTCAATCTTCATTATCGCAATTTCTAGAATCCTTAATGTCCATCATTTTTGGAAGGTGTTTGATTTGTTTATTACTATGAGAAGTAGAACTCCTTACTTTTTTACTCGAGTCTTTTGCGCTTACGTGTGTCTTTTTCTTCCACGCTAAAATCTGTCAAATCAGAGGGCCTCGGAAGCGGTTCTGCAATAATAGTTTTAAAATGTAAAAATTGCATGCATTTACCACCCACATTCGATTTTTGACTTTCATTAAGTTTCAAGTATTCACGACACTGAGATAAAAAAAAAATGAAGAATTGTTTTGACTCTTCATTTCGTTGTGCATGTTTTAATTCTATTTTAACTGATCATCCTATCCATCTATCTGTTAATTCTATACTAACAGATAATTTCCATCCATGTTGATATCGTATTCTTTTGCTGGTCATGACATTTCAATATATCTTTTTTCCTTTTTCACCAAAGTTTACACGTATCTTGTGGTTCTGCTCCATGTTAGGATGAACATAGCAATACAGCATTTTTATCTTACTATTTTATGATGTATATTTCATCATCTTGATGCACCACATTTGGCACTCTTGATTTTGGGATAGTACCCGTACGTGCAATACTTCTTTCTCTTAAATTATCTATTAATCTTATTACTGCTGCACCACCAACTCCGAAGCTCTCGGCTATTTCACATGGAAGTAGCAGATCTTTTTCTTGGTAGCCTTCGAAATCTGAAACTAAACCACTTGGGGCTGCTAAAACAAATTTTTTTTTTAGTCCTTCTGAATAGAGCTTCCCTTGTATATATTGTTTTATAGTGTATACACCTGTAAATGGTATCTGTTAATTAACAGCAATCTTCTTTCTACGAGGAGGTGCAAAACGACCTTTTCTTACTCTCTCTCTCTATTATTGGCCTTATTTTCCAGAGTTTATCTTTCTGTTCATCTGTAACTTGAGCATCATCAAGTAATTTCAAATCGTTTCTAATTTGAAAATATTTGTTTCTAGTTATCGCATTAGCTATAGCAGGAACAGGAGTTAGTTTTCTGCCAATACATGTGAACCCTTGGATAACATAAAACAAGACATCAGTGTAGGGTTGCTTCTAAGTATGTTTTCATGTCATTTAAATAAATATTTAAAACAAGAATTACTGAAATCATAAATGTGTATTCTGTATTGAATTTGGGCCCAATCTCAATAGATTTCATAAAAGATTTCATTCTCAATAGATTTCATCCCTTCTAAAAAAAAAAGCGTATAACTTCTTAGTTAACATTGGAAGATCTATTATTAACTAATTCAACCATCAAATATTAATTTTTGAGCATTCCATGACATTCTGTTTAGTTAAATGTATTACTTCTGTATGACAAAAATTAGTGCGTATGAATATAATCAACTTACAAAGACCCACTGTCCAATGGAATGGACATAGATGAAAACATAGCTATTGTTTCAAAATAATTCACGCAAATATTGAAAAAATGTTTTAATTTTATTATTTCAATCTTTAAAATTAAAAATCAGTTGTTTTAGTATCAGAATACTCTAGTTAAAGACGGGAAAAAAAAAAAAAAAAATGAACTAAAACAGTGTACTTATCTGCAGTCCTCTTCAGACGACTACTGCAACAAACATCCTACTGCTTTTTTTAAAGTTTGGTTGTATAGACACCAGCACCAGATGGTCCAGTATAATGGGCAGTGGGATTTCAGGATTTAAACCTGTAATGATATATTTTAAATGCAAAATACAAATGCCCAGTAGAATGGATGCTGGGTTTCATAGGATAAAGAAGCAGATCATTGGAGTTCTATTTTTCCTGGAGTTTCGAAGACCATTGTGTCTAGAGCTGTAGCAGGCTTTACAAACCGGCGAAAGGGTTCCTCGCCAATGGGGAACAGTGGTCGAAAGCAAAAGTTTATCGAGCGAGACAGATGATTGTAAAAGAGGATAACCGTTCGAAAACGCAAGACTACACTGGCACACATAACTTCTGAGATAAAACCTGTTATCCATCAAAAATATTTAATGAGGGCTGCAAGTTGGAACCGTTAATGGCATTCAAAATTAGTTAGATTCGCCGAGAAATACTATATAAAGCGATGACAGGGGTTCCGAGACCACCAAAACTGGGCATAAACAATGACAACAAGAAATGTGGTCTGACAAATCATCGTTTGCATTATTTCAGACTACCAGCAGTGTATTCATATAGGAAACCTTTCATGTTGACCGTCTGGTTTTTATCGTGAGGCATGGAAGAGAGGGATCTGCAATGGTGAAGGATGCGATATATATTTAGGGGGGCTTGGGGCCACTCGTAGTTATCACAGTACTCTCGCAGATCATTTCTACCAATGTTTCTGTTTCTTAGAGAATATTCTAGGCAGCAAGATTTCTATTCCCTGTTCTCACCACATTCAGGATAAAATTTAAGAAAAGAGTACTGCGTTAATAAATAAAACATTTTATTAATTTAAGCAAAATACACTAATTATGCTTCTCTTTAATTATTTAATTAGACGACTATTTTTCCATTAAATGAATATTTTTTGTCATATGATTTTCTAACAATATATTGCAAATTTCAAAGCAAGAAATATCCTTCATATTGAATTTTACGGAAATGCTGCTGCTAGAGTATCAACATTCATCTTGATTTCTCATCTGTCCAAAAATCATTACAATTTGGGGGTAAAAAGAAAGGGGGGAAAACCTCTTTCAATTACTGCAGTAGTTCCAGGGCAGCACAACGTAAATTCAAGAAGAATAACTAAATTTTCATTAAGATTTTTTTTTTTTTTGAAATGGTTAAATATTTCCACCCATCTTTTATCGATTTCAACATATTGATTTTCCCATATTATTCTAATTTCTTTAAATAGACAATTGCCATCGATTTTCATATCAAGCATTTATTTCCATAAAAACTCAACACAATTTCCAATGTCCGCCCAGTTTACTTGCGATGAAGTAAAAAAAAAAACTACCTATTTCCTGTGATATTTATTTCCGATCATTCTTTGACATATTGGAAAGATGTTTGTTAAAAATTCTGCATTTGGTACACTTTTCAATTATGCTCGGATTTGATTCCTCTAAGTTTTATAATTTTCTTTTTATTATTACAGGAATAAATTTTTCTTCATATCGCGATTTATATATTTTGGACAAATTCGTTCAAAATAAGACTTATTTCTATAATAAAATAGGCTCCCCTTCAATCTTTTGAATCGTTTTGTGGAAAATAGATGCTTGATTATGTACAAAGTATATTATCTTCTTTAATTCATAATTGAGAAAAAGTTTCCAGAATTTTTTAACATTTGTCTAAACTTAAAAAATATGAACGGAGAGGCTCTAATAAATGTAAAACACGCTCTCTCTATAGCAGATGTTAGAGCGAGCCCTCTAACTTTAGAGTATCCTAAAAGTTTTTTGTTATCAACATTTGCGTAAAAGTTTGGCGCAGCATCTCTGAATAGATAGATTAGCTTTAAAATATCGAAAAGGGGGGCACTTTTCATAGGAAGGACAGAGTCTACAAAATGACTGTCCTCCCTACAGGAGGACAATTGATCACCTTAATGTTTAAACGTGGTTAGATTAGCATGATGATGCAGTAGAACATCGCATGTGGTGTTGTCATGAAGCCTTCGTTGAGTTTTTAAGAAAACGAAATCTGTGCTCTGTTTCCACTTCCTTGTACACTATCTGAACTCCAGACAGCTCTGCACGAGGAATGTGCATAAATTCCCTAGAATTTTGTGCACGAACTATATTTATCCATATAACGTTAGATGTGTGTTGTAATTACTGCAAAAAATGGTCAAATTTCCTTCTAATAAAAATTTGCACTTTCTCAGATATTCCTGTTATTTTGTTCTATACCTGTAAAAAATTGAAAGAGAGAAGCCTTAGTACACACCCTTGTTCAACTGTCAAGAAAGAAGGAAAGGAGTATTGAAACTCGCAGCTATCAGTGTTACATAATTCAATTGACATGTTTAGAAAACCAGCTGGGTCTTTTACACCGTAAATTAGTTATGTACTTGATTGTGCGTATTTTTACATATTGAGGACATTAAACTGTATTTTTATAAGGTTGAAATCGTTGGATATTGATATCTGATGAGAAAGTAAGTATTCTCTTTTTAAAAAATCAAAAACAAGTTTTTGTGAAGAATGGCTGTACTATATAGCGTAATTGATGTTTCCAATTTAAAAATCATGCAAGATAGATTGGGCAACATATTACTACATGGTAATGTTGGGGGCTCTAAAATTTTAACCAACCTAGGAATGGAGAAATATTCATTCTCTCATTAATGTGTCTTGTCATTGTGTTTTATTGGAGGCTAAGTAAATAGTCGAGAAATTATATTTTTAAGATCCTTTAGGTTTTGGAAATTAAACTTGTTAAAATAAATTAATTGATTTTTATGAAGAAGAACGTTAAAAAATTATTTTTAAGTGAAAAATAGGATTGGCTTATTTTATATACTATGCATTTGTAACAAATCGATAACATGAATTGTGTTTTTATGTCATACTTTACAAATAGATAAGTTTGATAATAATGAATTTAAAAGATGCATTTATGATTGTATTGCTGGGAAGTATTTAAATAAGTATGTTGGATCAGATGATATTGATGCTTTTTATCGTTACTAGCAGAGTTACTTACATTAGATATGGTTATTCAAGTATCTTTTAATCATTTGAAATACTATATCAAATGAATGTTGTAATTTTTCTATCTTATTCGTATACTATTAACAATTCATTATTTTTTGTATTAAAAATGATTGTGTGAATTTTTGGGAAATGTATACCTACTAGGGGGCTGCTTTTCCCGTTTGGAAAAAGAGGTAATGCATCCACACGCCATGACTCCTGGAATGTGCAGTGATAAAATACAATAGCTTTTTTCGTTGAATGTTTACTGGAAATGTTATTTTCCCTTTCATAGATGAACCAAATTTCCAATATGCAAGAACATCCAAAGCAATCAGTTGGTTGACTCACATATTGAAAATTTGGTTCATCTATGAAAGGGAAAATAACATTTCCAGTAAACATTCAACGAAAAAAGCTATTGTATTTTATCACTGCACATTCCAGGAGTCATGGCGTGTGGATGCATTACCTCTTTTTCCAAACGGGAAAAGCAGCCCCCTAGTAGGTATACATTTCCCAAAAATTCACACAATCATTTTTAATACAAAAAATAATGAATTGTTAATAGTATACGAATAAGATAGAAAAATTACAACATTCATTTGATATAGTATTTCAAATGATTAAAAGATACTTGAATAACCATATCTAATGTAAGTAACTCTGCTAGTAACGATAAAAAGCATCAATATCATCTGATCCAACATACTTATTTAAATACTTCCCAGCAATACAATCATAAATGCATCTTTTAAATTCATTATTATCAAACTTATCTATTTGTAAAGTATGACATAAAAACACAATTCATGTTATCGATTTGTTACAAATGCATAGTATATAAAATAAGCCAATCCTATTTTTCACTTAAAAATAATTTTTTAACGTTCTTCTTCATAAAAATCAATTAATTTATTTTAACAAGTTTAATTTCCAAAACCTAAAGGATCTTAAAAATATAATTTCTCGACTATTTACTTAGCCTCCAATAAAACACAATGACAAGACACATTAATGAGAGAATGAATATTTCTCCATTCCTAGGTTGGTTAAAATTTTAGAGCCCCCAACATTACCATGTAGTAATATGTTGCCCAATCTATCTTGCATGATTTTTAAATTGGAAACATCAATTACGCTATATAGTACAGCCATTCTTCACAAAAACTTGTTTTTGATTTTTTAAAAAGAGAATACTTACTTTCTCATCAGATATCAATATCCAACGATTTCAACCTTATAAAAATACAGTTTAATGTCCTCAATATGTAAAAATACGCACAATCAAGTACATAACTAATTTACGGTGTAAAAGACCCAGCTGGTTTTCTAAACATGTCAATTGAATTATGTAACACTGATAGCTGCGAGTTTCAATACTCCTTTCCTTCTTTCTTGACAGTTGAACAAGGGTGTGTACTAAGGCTTCTCTCTTTCAATTTTTTACAGGTATAGAACAAAATAACAGGAATATCTGAGAAAGTGCAAATTTTTATTAGAAGGAAATTTGACCATTTTTTGCAGTAATTACAACACACATCTAACGTTATATGGATAAATATAGTTCGTGCACAAAATTCTAGGGAATTTATGCACATTCCTCGTGCAGAGCTGTCTGGAGTTCAGATAGTGTACAAGGAAGTGGAAACAGAGCACAGATTTCGTTTTCTTAAAAACTCAACGAAGGCTTCATGACAACACCACATGCGATGTTCTACTGCATCATCATGCTAATCTAACCACGTTTAAACATTAAGGTGATCAATTGTCCTCCTGTAGGGAGGACAGTCATTTTGTAGACTCTGTCCTTCCTATGAAAAGTGCCCCCCTTTTCGATATTTTAAAGCTAATCTATCTATTCAGAGATGCTGCGCCAAACTTTTACGCAAATGTTGATAACAAAAAACTTTTAGGATACTCTAAAGTTAGAGGGCTCGCTCTAACATCTGCTATAGAGAGAGCGTGTTTTACATTTATTAGAGCCTCTCCGTTCATATTTTTTAAGTTTAGACAAATGTTAAAAAATTCTGGAAACTTTTTCTCAATTATGAATTAAAGAAGATAATATACTTTGTACATAATCAAGCATCTATTTTCCACAAAACGATTCAAAAGATTGAAGGGGAGCCTATTTTATTATAGAAATAAGTCTTATTTTGAACGAATTTGTCCAAAATATATAAATCGCGATATGAAGAAAAATTTATTCCTGTAATAATAAAAAGAAAATTATAAAACTTAGAGGAATCAAATCCGAGCATAATTGAAAAGTGTACCAAATGCAGAATTTTTAACAAACATCTTTCCAATATGTCAAAGAATGATCGGAAATAAATATCACAGGAAATAGGTAGTTTTTTTTTTTACTTCATCGCAAGTAAACTGGGCGGACATTGGAAATTGTGTTGAGTTTTTATGGAAATAAATGCTTGATATGAAAATCGATGGCAATTGTCTATTTAAAGAAATTAGAATAATATGGGAAAATCAATATGTTGAAATCGATAAAAGATGGGTGGAAATATTTAACCATTTCAAAAAAAAAAAAAATCTTAATGAAAATTTAGTTATTCTTCTTGAATTTACGTTGTGCTGCCCTGGAACTACTGCAGTAATTGAAAGAGGTTTTCCCCCCTTTCTTTTTACCCCCAAATTGTAATGATTTTTGGACAGATGAGAAATCAAGATGAATGTTGATACTCTAGCAGCAGCATTTCCGTAAAATTCAATATGAAGGATATTTCTTGCTTTGAAATTTGCAATATATTGTTAGAAAATCATATGACAAAAAATATTCATTTAATGGAAAAATAGTCGTCTAATTAAATAATTAAAGAGAAGCATAATTAGTGTATTTTGCTTAAATTAATAAAATGTTTTATTTATTAACGCAGTACTCTTTTCTTAAATTTTATCCTGAATGTGGTGAGAACAGGGAATAGAAATCTTGCTGCCTAGAATATTCTCTAAGAAACAGAAACATTGGTAGAAATGATCTGCGAGAGTACTGTGATAACTACGAGTGGCCCCAAGCCCCCCTAAATATATATCGCATCCTTCACCATTGCAGATCCCTCTCTTCCATGCCTCACGATAAAAACCAGACGGTCAACATGAAAGGTTTCCTATATGAATACACTGCTGGTAGTCTGAAATAATGCAAACGATGATTTGTCAACAACATTTCTTGTTGTCATTGTTTATGCCCAGTTTTGGTGGTCTCGGAACCCCTGTCGTCGCTTTATATAGTATTTCTCGGCGAATCTAACTAATTTTGAATGCCATTAACGGTTCCAACTTGCAGCCCTCATTAAATATTTTTGATGGATAACAGGTTTTATCTCAGAAGTTATGTGTGCCAGTGTAGTCTTGCGTTTTCGAACGGTTATCCTCTTTTACAATCATCTGTCTCGCTCGATAAACTTTTGCTTTCGACCACTGTTCCCCATTGGCGAGGAACCCTTTCGCCGGTTTGTAAAGCCTGCTACAGCTCTAGACACAATGGTCTTCGAAACTCCAGGAAAAATAGAACTCCAATGATCTGCTTCTTTATCCTATGAAACCCAGCATCCATTCTACTGGGCATTTGTATTTTGCATTTAAAATATATCATTACAGGTTTAAATCCTGAAATCCCACTGCCCATTATACTGGACCATCTGGTGCTGGTGTCTATACAACCAAACTTTAAAAAAAAGCAGTAGGATGTTTGTTGCAGTAGTCGTCTGAAGAGGACTGCAGATAAGTACACTGTTTTAGTTTTTTTTTTTTTTTTTTTTTTCCCGTCTTTAACTAGAGTATTCTGATACTAAAACAACTGATTTTTAATTTTAAAGATTGAAATAATAAAATTAAAACATTTTTTCAATATTTGCGTGAATTATTTTGAAACAATAGCTATGTTTTCATCTATGTCCATTCCATTGGACAGTGGGTCTTTGTAAGTTGATTATATTCATACGCACTAATTTTTGTCATACAGAAGTAATACATTTAACTAAACAGAATGTCATGGAATGCTCAAAAATTAATATTTGATGGTTGAATTAGTTAATAATAGATCTTCCAATGTTAACTAAGAAGTTATACGCTTTTTTTTTTAGAAGGGATGAAATCTATTGAGAATGAAATCTTTTATGAAATCTATTGAGATTGGGCCCAAATTCAATACAGAATACACATTTATGATTTCAGTAATTCTTGTTTTAAATATTTATTTAAATGACATGAAAACATACTTAGAAGCAACCCTACACTGATGTCTTGTTTTATGTTATCCAAGGGTTCACATGTATTGGCAGAAAACTAACTCCTGTTCCTGCTATAGCTAATGCGATAACTAGAAACAAATATTTTCAAATTAGAAACGATTTGAAATTACTTGATGATGCTCAAGTTACAGATGAACAGAAAGATAAACTCTGGAAAATAAGGCCAATAATAGAGAGAGAGAGTAAGAAAAGGTCGTTTTGCACCTCCTCGTAGAAAGAAGATTGCTGTTAATTAACAGATACCATTTACAGGTGTATACACTATAAAACAATATATACAAGGGAAGCTCTATTCAGAAGGACTAAAAAAAAAATTTGTTTTAGCAGCCCCAAGTGGTTTAGTTTCAGATTTCGAAGGCTACCAAGAAAAAGATCTGCTACTTCCATGTGAAATAGCCGAGAGCTTCGGAGTTGGTGGTGCAGCAGTAATAAGATTAATAGATAATTTAAGAGAAAGAAGTATTGCACGTACGGGTACTATCCCAAAATCAAGAGTGCCAAATGTGGTGCATCAAGATGATGAAATATACATCATAAAATAGTAAGATAAAAATGCTGTATTGCTATGTTCATCCTAACATGGAGCAGAACCACAAGATACGTGTAAACTTTGGTGAAAAAGGAAAAAAGATATATTGAAATGTCATGACCAGCAAAAGAATACGATATCAACATGGATGGAAATTATCTGTTAGTATAGAATTAACAGATAGATGGATAGGATGATCAGTTAAAATAGAATTAAAACATGCACAACGAAATGAAGAGTCAAAACAATTCTTCATTTTTTTTTTATCTCAGTGTCGTGAATACTTGAAACTTAATGAAAGTCAAAAATCGAATGTGGGTGGTAAATGCATGCAATTTTTACATTTTAAAACTATTATTGCAGAACCGCTTCCGAGGCCCTCTGATTTGACAGATTTTAGCGTGGAAGAAAAAGACACACGTAAGCGCAAAAGACTCGAGTAAAAAAGTAAGGAGTTCTACTTCTCATAGTAATAAACAAATCAAACACCTTCCAAAAATGATGGACATTAAGGATTCTAGAAATTGCGATAATGAAGATTGAACAAAATAATAATCATGTGTATGAAATGCAGTATGCATTTTTGTTTAACAGTGCAAAATGTTTTTTGGAAGTACATTCATAGATTATTTTCGATATATTTTTTTTTCATATGAATATCCAAGATCGTTAAAATCTAGTATGTGTTTAATAAGATTTCCAAAAATTTTAACATTTTTCACAAATTATATATTTTTCATTTTTAAGCTCTTCAATACATCTTGTATTTGTGTTGTTTTTTGTTTATTAGTAAAATGTGCTTTTGCAAGACAAAGACCCAATGTCCAGTATAATGGAAATATCAAAAAATATAGACATTTC
>BMAW01034079.1:12360-34628 GCA_019974015.1 Nephila pilipes
TTTTATGATTGGATATGAAGCAATAAAGGCTATCCTCCCTTGACATTGGTTTGATAGAACAAGGAATTTCCTTTTTTCTCTACTGCTTCCATTTCATACTAACATAAATTGAAATTATTGAAAACTGGAGGGAAGAAATCAAAATAGATTAAAGAAGTAACATTCCTTTCACATTGGAAAAAGGCTGTATGTATTATTGCATATCTGTTTCATGTATTCGCATGTATTCGCGAGTATCTGGAACAATGTTAGAGGTGTTTTTGGATCGGTATTGTTGAGAGTTGATTTATAATTGCTTTTTTTTTTCAAAAATCCCAAATCTGAATCACTGTGATAAAACAATTTTTTTTTTTTCATCTTTCGAAATAAATACAATACAAATCAATAAATACTGATTGCCTTTTACGAATAATCAAAACAAAAGAATAAAATCAGTATTGTACTGATGATATCAGTTCAAATAAGCATCTTAGCCAAACTGTCAAAGGAATTCCGAAACTGATTTCTACCGATGATATTAGATTGACTTGTTTGATTCATTAAATATCTTGAAATAATCAATTATTTAAGATGAAATAATAAAATTATTACAAAAATTTAAGATAAATAAAGTATACCTATGTCAATATAAATATATAAGCAAAAGAGGAAAATGGACATACTCCTTAGGCTTTTCCAATAAACTGACCACTTTTTTAAGAAGGTAAAGAAAATTTTGTGATATCCTATTAAATAAAGATAAGTAAAGTATAAAATAATTTATCAATTTTAAGTGAAGATTTTCAAATTCTTATAAGTGGAAACTATTTCTCTTCCAATTTCTGTCCTTAAATTAAATTGGATTTTTGGTTCATTTCCTAAGAAGAAGATGTTTGCATCGGTAGTTAAGAGCGTGCGCAGTAATCCAGTTTTTACTTCTGTGAAGGAGTGATTTGTGTTACTGGTTTTAATTTATTTTGTGATTACACATATTAATGAGCTTTTTATATTTATAGTTGTATTTCACATTTATTCTATGATGAAAGTTTTCAATTTTCCTTTGCTGAACTTAAAATCATGGTAAAATTAGTCTTTGGAAATAACAAATGGATTCAGAAGATACTGAAACTGTTATTTCAAAAGATGACAAAGTAATTTCGTTTTAAAAAAAAAGGTTTCATATTATAAAGACTTTTCTATCATAAAATGAGCAATAAGTTTTTTTTTTATTATTATTGTTTTTCCCCCAGATTTCAACTGCTGAAGAGGAAATAGATAAAAAATTTGTTAGTCAGGCAGTTGCATTTGTCATTGGTCATACTCGGAATGGTTTTGTTGCCCTTTGCGCTAGTGTTGCAACATTGTTAAAGGAACAAGCAAAGTAGGAATTAAAACTATTAAGTTTTAAATTTATTTGAGCATATTTTAACATTTAGTAAATAAATGTTTTAATTAGTATTAATTTTTTTTAATTCCTAGATTAAAATTGGAAAATGAATCCCTGAAGCAACAAATATCTCTCCTGCAGTGTAAGCAATCTGAAAATTTTAACTCTGAAAGCAAATCAATCTTATCTGAAACAAATCAATGTGAACATCTGTTTCCAAATGGAACACTGTATTCTGATGCATCCAAACTAACAAGGCTTAAAAGAAAAGTAAGTCCCTAATTTTTCTTAAACATACTTAAAAAGTTTCCAAAGAGGCTTAGTTTTGTGGGTTTATCCATTTAGTGTTGCATTTGCTCCTAATTTTTTGTGTGTGCGAGTAACATGCATGTACTTAAACTTGAGGTGCACAAAATATGTATTTAAATTTTAAGAAAATTGTGCCAAATAAGTTACTCAAAAAGAAAACTTAAGTGTATGCTAGCAAATGAGTTTAGACTAGTCCCCTTCCCCTTTGCTAAATTATTTATCTGCAGAGAGCCTTGCATATAAATTTTTTTCACCTGTGTTTTAAACTGAATAGTTTCCTTTAAAATGTGTGAGGTGTTTCTATTAAAACATTAATATATCAACATTTTCTTTGTGTATGTTGTGAACCATATCCAAAATGTATACATGCACCAGTGCTTTCATGATATTCTTTTTTTTTTTTTTTTTATCTTGCTGATATTTGTATCACAATTAATGCTTCTAAGAAACTAAAGGTTCAGACCTTCCCATGAACATCCTCCCCTCCCCCACACATATGCTGTGTATTTCAGAGATATATATAATACTGGTACTTTGAAGAACAAGTGTTCCAACATATGACTGTTTTGAGATATGAGCCATTTTGGCTTGTAAGTCAGGTCAATTGTTGCCTTGATTTATAAACCAGAATATTGGATACCGAATTCAGAGATATCTGAAACACAACTTCTTTCAGATTCCCAACTCTTCAATGTTGTTCATTTCACACATTCACCTCAATACAGAAGCTGTTACTCCCATTCTGTTGTGTTACATTTAAATTTTGAGGAGAATTTTTTATATGCAGAATTATTTGGTTAAGCTTTCTCATATAATTCTGAGTCCACAAAAAATGTTAATGTAATGACTGAAAAGAATCATCTTGAAATAGTTGCAACTATTTTAGTGACACTTGCATAATACTTATTTCTGAAGCAGTCTAAATGGCTGGAAAAAATAAAACTCATTGAATAGGTTTTTACAGAAACATTATGCAGATGGAAAAGATCAAAGCAGGACAAAAAGAAAAAAAAAAAAAAAAAACAGTGAAGATGAAAATTAAGTGAAGCAAAAATAAAGTGAAAGAAAAAAAATTAATACTTTACATTAGTTGGTGCTGCTAATTTGTTTCTCTAAATTCTCTTTTTCGTGCATTTATTTAGTTTTATTTTTTTTTAATACAATCTTTGTTCATTAATGGTTTATGACTATTTTTTAAAAAATTGGGAGTATTTTGGGGTGCCTGGTTATAAATTTTAATTCATTTCAGTGTGGAAAATTAAATTGAAATGTAAGTATTGTGACTAATGAGTTCAGTTACAGAATGAGTTTTATTCATATCTCAAAGTACCACTGTATATGTAATTATGTATATTAGCATTTATAATAAACATTTTATAAATTAAATTTTCCTCGTTTTTATTATTTGATACAAAAATATTTCTTTAAAATCCATCAAATGTTTGTGAAGATACAGTTTAATCATTTATTGTGAATTCTTTGTTTCATCTCCAAAAAAAAATTATAAAAGAGGAAAATAATTTCTTTTTCTGTAAAAAAAAAATTATGTGCTTATTTCTGTATTAATGGAAACTGGTGAAAAGTACTTTACACTTCTTTTCTGAGACATTTTTTAACCTAATTGTCATTTATTTATAATATGTTCTGTTTGAAGCCCTATGTGAAATAATTTATTTAGATAAAAATTTAATTTGGCTTAAATATTTTGCTCTACTAACAATTCTATAAAATTTGATAAAAAATATTTTGGTTTTCCCTTTTTATGCAGTTTTTTCTTTTTTTAGTAAGTATTATTACTAATGAAATTCCTTGGTTTAAATTTCTATATATCTATTAAAAATTAGCTACATTAATATCATTGTAAGAATTGTATATTTGATTTTGCTAGATTTGTTAAATCTATTGGAAGTTTGAATTAATTTTATAAGGGATTTTTTCATTAAGTGTGTGTATTTTTTTTTTTTTTTTTTTTTGAAAAAAATAACAGGTTAATGATAAATATATGTTGAAATAAAGTATCATTTCTTTGACTTAAGGGTGTTATTGGATCATTTCTAGAAGTCATTTATTTAGATTATTCTTTTCATAACAAGTGCTGATTAGTCAAAATTTTGTTCTTTAATATAAATATGTCTTACTAATTTTTAGTTGAAAATCATCTTTACTGAATATTATAGTATCGATCATAAATGAAGTATTTTTTGTAAAAATTCTTAATGCATGATTATGGATTTATGAGAAAACTATTAGTTTAAAAAAAGATATTATATTTAAAAAATATATAAAAAATATCTATTGTTTTAGACTGATCTGGAACAGTTATAGTGGAATCTTTCATAGAAAAATACATCTTTTTTCTATCCAAACAGATTAAAATAGATTAAACACAACAAAATATATTTAGTTCTTTTCTGAAACAAACATTTAAATTTGGCATGATATAAAAACAAATCATAATAATCAGGATGGAACAAAGGGAAAGTAGATTCATGTGTGTGTATAATTATTCTTAAATTATATTTTGGTTCAATGTCTGAAACTTAGTAATCCTTGTTTAAATTTATTTAAGTATTTCTTATGGGTAATTTTTTTAAAAATATTTATCTTCTTAGATTGCATTTATAAAGTTTAACTTCATGTATAATCATTGTATTTTTTTTTTTTTTTTTTTTTACTAAAAAATTTCACCTTTTTCTAATCTTGTTTTATTAACTAAATATCAATATTTTAAATATTTCTGACGAAGAATTTTTCAAATTCTATGTTTAACAAGTAATTGATAATATAACTTTTTTTTATATTTGCTTATTTAAATGTAATCATTACAATTATTTTGAAATATTTTAGGATTTTCTACAAAAAGGATATAAAGCATTAAGAGGTTGTATATGTAATAGCTGTACAAATGTACCAAAAAATATCAAAATGCTTTCAGTTCCTTTAAAGAAAGGTGACCGAGTTGTGATTTCTGGAGAAATATGTGGAACTGTTTGTTATGTGGGACATGTTGAGGCTCTCACTTTTCCAGACATTTTCATAGGATTATACCTTGACGAACCAGGTTGGTAAAAGTTTTGTCATTACTTTTGTGTATTTCACTTTGTCATGATTTAATTTTTATGCTTGATATTCGTAATATTTTTTCTACACTGAATGATTGCTTATTTTAAAAGTTACATAATTAAATTTTATATTCTTAATTCGATTGAAGTAAAAATAAATTACTATATATATAAAGAGAGAGAAAGAGCTTGTGTAGAGTAAAATTGAATTTTGTATCATCATACATATATATACTTTGTTATCGTGATTATTGAAATAAATTCTCTTTTTATGCTTTAGGATTTACAAATATAATTTTGTAAGAGCTTTTGTTGAATTAATTGAATGTTATTTGATTTTTTTAAAATTAAAACCATTTAAAAGCTTATTTTAATGTGATTTGATCTATAACATTTGTATATTCTTAATCCTTAATAACTAAAGAAGTCTAATTACATGGAAATGTTATTTTCCCCCTAAGCATAATTATAAAAAAATTTATTACATAATCCAACTTTCATTTGAGTTTTAATTCCCGAAAGCCTAAAAAATATTGTTTTCTCAGCTTAATAATTAAAATTTCAGTTGTGTTTTTAAATTTTAAAATTAGATTTTGATTTATAAAATTTCAGGTATGTACCATTAAAATGGCTGTGATGTGAGTCATTATGAGAGAGTTAAGTATGGTAATGTTAGAATGCAAATATGGTGTTAATGTATCTTCAAATTTATTATTGGAGCTAGAAAAGAAAATCATGTGACAAATTGAATATATTATTTTGAATTTTTTATTTAACAAAGTAAAATAATTACGTTTTAATGAATATTTCAAATTTTATCCCTCTTTCTTGCTTTGTTTGGGGGCTGAATTCTGATTATCAATATTTTTTACATTTTTTGAAGCAGAACCAATGCTAATATAGATTTTGTATTTATGATTAAATCTGTGAGAAAAAACAAGTAATTAAAAATTCTTGGTCTATGTTAATGCTTATAAAAAAAATGTGTCAAATAGTTTTATGTTCCATTTTTCAAAAGTTTGAATGTAATTAGATTATAAAATGAATATGTGTTTTCTGTTACCATCATAATTTCAGTTTTATTTACCTTATTTAAAAAATAAATACTATTAAATTCTGTGTTATTTTGCTTTTCACTATTAATAGCAAGTACTTTCCCCAAAAATATTAGTAACAAATTTTTATATTTATAGTTGGTGATACAAATGGAAGCATTGGGAAGAAAACGTATTTTTCAGTGCCACAAGGATATGGTTTATTTGCTCCATTATGGAATGTCTGTTGCATTATTGATTAATATTTTTCTATGGCTAAGACTTTTATACTGTGTACATAATAACATTGAAAATATCATGATTGATAAGGACTCATTTATTTATTTTTATACATTTTTTTCAGTTTTATGATTGTAAATATGTGTTTCAGCCAAAAATTTTTAAAAAAAAGCTAAAAATAATTTATTGTGTATTTCATTGTAAAACCAAACCGACTGTTGGAAGTTATTTAATTTATTTATACATCCAACACTAATTATTTGTATTGTATAAAAACCAAACAATTTTAGTGATTGTGTATTGATTAGAATGTTCTCTTTGGATTTGCCAATTCTTAATTTGAGCTGTATGTAACATATAATTATTAAACACAGAGAATGTTTGTTTATCAAATCGAACTTGAAGTGCTCCCTCTGGTCCTTGGGAAATATATCCTGCTGGAGCATTCTTTTAATAAAATGAATGAAAATCCCTTGTTAGTTCATCTATGACCGGTAATGTTAAGTGGATTTCATCAAATACTGTATAATTTTGACTAATTCTGTAAATCTCTGTGTGTGTGAAACTATTTCCCATTATATTTCTAATCCATTGACTTTTAATGTTAATCTGTGTTAAGATAGATGGAAGTTAATGGTATAGGACAATCAAATACATAGTTGCTTAAATTTTTATTGGCGTCCAAACAGTGTGAGGTGTGCTTTTAATTTTAAATCAAATTAAGTATGTTAAAAAAAAGTTTATCATTGGTCAATAAATATGTTAGGTATGTAGTAACTTGCATTTTAAATATTATCCTTAAAGTGAAATTGTATAATATCATTTCCAGTTTTGGAGTTATTTCAATATTTGTGCCAAGAATCAAATGGTTCCTGAAGTATATGTTTCAGAAATAAGTGCAAGGCAGGAAGGTCCAGATCATTCCACAAAAAGTTGTCATTTAAAAAATATGTAATTTCATTTTTTTTTTTTTTGCTTTATTGGTTTAACCCAATAAGTATTAATAAATTTATTATTTTGGAATCTTTTAAAAAGTTTATTCAACTAACATGATTTATTCATCATATTGGTTAGAAGTTCTGTGAAAAATGTACTATCTGTTATAAAATGAATTTTTTATTACTATTAGTTGCTCCTCAGTCAATAACCAAAATCTCTGTTTGAAAAAACAATGTGTTGATTATTTAATGTAAATATAAAAATATGGTCTATTGAGTTTCCATAAAATATTTATGATGAAATTCCAGTATTATCTCCAATCCTAAGCTCATCATTGTACCCCTCCTACTCAAAGGGTCCCTGAATTTTATTGCAAATGGCGTATGTATTTTGGATTCTAATGACCTAAAGAATATGTAATCATAAAGTGTGATTATTGTCGATTAGTTAACATTGTTTTTTCAAATTTGAAATTTTATGTATAGTTTTTCTGTTAAATGAATCAGAACACCTGAAATTATATTTAATGTGTGTTGCTTCAATGTTATAAACCAGGAACATTTTTAATAAATATATTTTTGAATTGTTTGTAGTTTGTTTGTATGACCTATTGTTAAGTTCTCTCTCCACACAACTACACCTTATGTTATACTCCTATAACTATCTGATACATCAGATATTTCATAAATATTGATCCCTCAATTATTTTCAGAAGATTTATTAAAATAAGGAGCTAAAGTATAGACTTTTTTTAAGTAGATAATATGCCAAGTCCAGTACATGAATATGTGATGTTAATTTACTATCATTTATTCCTCAGTAAACATTTGACATGATTAGAATTTTTATAGTTTGGTTGTTCAGTGTAAATTTAGACTCCAGCTAATGTATTTCCACCATGCCTCTCACATGCATTCATTCTCTACTGAAAACTGTTTCTGTTAATTTTTTTCTCAAAAAATATTCTCGGGTTTCAGTTAAGTATGTTACTGTGAATTAGTAGTAGGAATTAGTTAGCATTATTCTCTACATCATTAGTTGTTTCATCAACTGTGCTAAATCATCCTAAAAATTCTGAAAGAAAATGTCTCTATTTAAATTTAAAATTGGATTATATATATAATATACAGGAAGTTTATAAATAATCATTGAATTTTAAAATGATAAAACTACAAAAGTATCAATTGCACTTTTCATTAGTAATAGGAAGGGAAAACAAATGGTAGATTTTTGTTTTCATACTTTCACTTTTTCATATGTGCCACCAGATGAAGCACAAATTCATTTCTATGCTTAAAGTAACTGGAAAAAAAAGAAGTGATTTCTAAATGGTGATAAACCAGGAAACATTTTTAAAATATGTGAAATCTTCATTTCTTGTTTCAGTGAAGAAAGCATTTGGAGAAAATAGGAATATTACGTAATGGCCATCAAACCATTCTGCACTTGTTTCGCCAATTCAAGAACACTGTTTTTGTAAAAGGCTTGTTAGTCCAAGTGCTTCACTGATTGTAATTGAAGGTGTTTAAGATTGTTTTACATATAACCTACAGAAATAAATTCATCTCTCTCTTATGTGGTCATCTTTCATTTTAATATTTGTAGTAACTTTTTGATTATACTCATAGAAAATTATAACACGGTGATTACTTTCAATCACCTTGTACATGTGTCCATAAAATCAATGCAATTATTAATTCCAGGGCGCATTCTTTAAAGATAATATAAGGATGCTTAAAAAATTATTTATGTAATGAACTGGTTTATTCTGAGAATTTATAAATAAATACTTGATATTAGCAAAGGATATTGTACAATATCATTATACTAAATAAAGTTCTGTCAATTATGTATTAGAATAAAGAAACATAATGGTTAAATCTTAAATTTTTGCAATCAGATCTATTGCTATTTCACAATTACTCAATTTCCGAAAATCAAATTGGTAGTTATGGTTACTATTCTTGAGAGAGAAAGAGCGATGTCTGTGTAATCGTGATATAACAAATACTTTCTCAATTTGCTTTAATGTAAGGTACCATTAGGGGCTTAAGTTCTTTAGGTAAGTACAGGTATTAAGTCTCCGAAGCACCCTATGATCTTTTTCTTTCTCATGGGTTTTGTTGTCTTTGTTAAACACGGGCACTTCTGGGGTACACCGATTTTAACCTTTTTCTTTGAATTTTTCAAATGTTTAGATTACGTGTAAAGGTTTGTCATGGCATTACCAAATCTGGTTCTTGCGCCATGAATCCCATATTTCTCTAACTCCTCATATGGCAACTTTATTACAACCTGTAGTCATGGCCACGGTATCCTAGTTGTCATGATCGCGATCGGCGTTGTTTTCGTCGAATTGTAGATTCGAGCCTGTTGCTACCGAAAACAGGCCGTGTAACGGGGCTAACGTAAGTTAAATTTGTCGAAACTTCCAGTCCACCCGTTGTAATGGTGTGGAGGTTTGGAAAGGGAGGATCATCGTTGCACTTATTTAAATTCATCTTATTTGAACTTGTCTGACTTGGTGGGGGAAAGTAAGTGATAGTAAGTTTATGGTGCAAATTCCAATTCTAGCTACGTTGCGCTAAACATTCATTGAAGATTCCACAAATCTCGGACCCCCCCCACCACCACCACCACACACACACACCGTAATTTGTTTACATTTTAAACCCGAATTAGATTTTACTCTTTTTATAATGTTTTACAATTATTTTCTTAATCTGTATCAAATTTATAATTTTTTTAATTAGTGATAAGAGAAAAAAACGTGGAAATTTCAACGAGTTTGGCGCATCATAGCCAGATTTGGATCTGGCGCCATAAACATACAATACTCACTTGGAGAGGAAGGTGCCAGCTTCGGATACGTTCTCTTCATTTGATCGAGGCTCAAAATCACGAGGTCCGTCGCCAACAGACCTCGTGTTGTTTCTAAGTGCGACGTTAATAATTAATTAATCAAAAGACAATTCGCAGTCAGTGTAGCTAAATATTAAGTTCTCCTAGTTGTTATATACACGTGACATCCCCTATCTTTACGATTATGGGCTGTGAGACTGATAGTTTACTAACGTTATAATTTAAAGCAATACAAGTTAATGAAGGACATCTAGAATTTATGGCGTAAGATCCAAGTCTGGATAAGCTGCATCAAACAATAGTTAAAAATATGATAAAAGACGTTTTTTTTTCCCCTTTCAAAACCTCATTCAGTTAAAAAGATGAAATACTATGTAAAATGAAGTTGAAATCTTAAATAGATTGTGTAAAAAAGTTAAATTTGTATGAAATAAAGCAAAAACGAAATATATTGGAGACGGACTTAGTATTCGGTTTAACAATTTTGCAACAGCACATATGTTTCTCGGTTTTTTAATTTCCATACCTTATATTTTTGGGAGCATTGCTTCGATTTCGCTTGCCAGAACTGCTTTATGAATACTGATTTTAAAAGTTGGAAGAAAAAAAATTAAGAAAATTTTTTACATTAATTTTTTTTTATATTTAATATTGACAATTAAATGGTTTTATCAAAATTAATCCGGCGAAATTTACAGGAGCACATCAGCTTCGCAGCTTTTAATTTCCTTATCAGCATAGTTTGTTAAAATGAGAAGAAATATTGAAGTTGAGAGAATCCCTTCCACGCTGTTGGCGGTATTGAGGAAGAGGGTGTGGTTAATTTAAGCTACCAGCCGAAGGAGTTAGAGTATAACGGGCAGCGACCATAGTTTACGAGGTTCCTATTTTAATGTTTAAAATATACTCTCTCGTCCTAATTAACATTTGAAAATTGCCATAATTCTAGATTTTTCCATAATTAATTAATTTTCAATCAAAATTAGGGATCAAAGAGAAAAAAAAAAGTGTGGAAATTTAGCAGGTGAGGACTGCTGAAACGTTTAGTTTTTATCAACGCCGCACTAGAAGCAACACGAGGGCTATTGGCCTCGTTAATTTTGAACCACGGTCGAGTGACGAGGACGACACCTAAGCTAACACCCCCTTTCCTAACTTCCACACCACGACTTTGGGCTCCGACATATTTAACGTGCATCAGTTCCAGCTACACGGCGGGTCTTTAGTGGCATCAAGGCTCGAACCCGCGGCTATGACAACTAGGCTACCGCGGCCTGTGAAATGTTGGAAAGAAAAAGTGACAAGACGTCAGATTGCGATGGACGCTCCGGAAGCAAGCAAACGAAGTGATAACCGAATTGGCCCAAACGTAAAAGTGGGTGGAACTTATGATCAGAATGCTCTTACACGAGATTTTTATGTTGTCCATGGGAAAGAGAGGTTTTTCTAAAACAAAAAAAGATGTTAAGTATTTTAATTGAAGAGAACTTTTAAGTGCCGTGCTCAATGCCAAATTTTGAATTTTTATAGCCGAAAAGATTGTGCGAGTGTTGGATCGAATCGAAATAATAGGAGAAAGTTAACTTGACTGTTCGCGCAATCTAATTGGTGGGAGATTTTGCTACTATTAAAAGAAAATTATTGTTGCAATGTCTAAAAGATATTTTTACAGTAATAAGGTAAAGTTAAAGTATTTATAAAAATTTAAGAGGTTATTTTGGGGTCTTTTAATGTTCGGGTCATGGTTATTATTAGGAAGTTAGAAGAGAATTATTATTCATAGTCACGAGACTTCCGAAAAATTTTGTTGCAATTTTTTAAATAATAGTTCATACGGAGATGAAATTTATTGCATCATAAAGATCAATATTTCTCATGAACCATCATCCAGAATTTATCGAATGCGATTTTGAGAGATATGAAAGTGGTTTTTAGCTGCAAATCCCCAGACTGGAAAAGCATACGTTCAGATTGGTCTAATAATCAGAGTAAAAAAAGCAATTTATTTTCTCTAATCATTTTGAACATGACCAAGTGACGAGGAAAACACTTGAGCTGGTACCTCACTCTCGAAACTTCTACACCATCCCAATGTAAGGACTTTGAGACATGACTGACAGATTTAAGTGCATCATCCCCACAACACAAAGGGTCTTTAGTGGAATCAAAACTTGACCAAAACAACATTGACCATGAACTCGCAACTATAATTACCTGACTACTACGGGCACTTGACCAGTGGAAAGTCATATTAAATTCCTTATTATAGTTTTCACAAAATAAAATATTACATTTTCTTCCTTCATTAACTTCTTCTCTTCCACCGTCCAGTTAAAAATAATTATATTTTACATTTACAATTTTGGATGAAATATTATCAATTATTGTAATTATATTTTTTGACAAGTAAGTATTTTCATTATGCAAGTATTAAGATTCAATTTTCATATTTCATTAGGAAATAAAAATTTGTTAAAATGAATTTACGAGTATGTAATATGATGTTTACGTTTTCCTTTTTCTTTCGATGCAATTTTAATCAATATGAGAATCTATTATGCTTTATTCTCTAAAAGTAGTCGTTTAATTTTTGTTGACTCAAAATTTTATAATTATATAACAATTTTTAATATTAGAAATATACCTATTTACAGATTTTGTTAATAGGCAGTTATAAGACTACATAAAATAAACCATAAATAATTTTTAAGTATTTTGTTTTATTGATACAAGTTTGTATTTCAAAAAGTTTATTACAACTTCACATTCATCCTTCACATAACTTTTCACTACAAACATACAGTATCGATCTAAAACTTATATGTACATTATAGTACAAACACATAAAAAAAATTTGCATAAATCAAATCTTGATTTTAGATATGTACAATTTTACATGATAAAATGTTAAAATTTCGGATGAGATTCAGGAAGCACTCAACATAAATGCGTTAATATTATACAATGAAAGTTCTATATATATCCAATAATCCTTTTTAAAAAACGTCTTTTGATTTGCTTATCTTTTATTCATCAGGTACAGATTTTTTTTTTTCCTTTAAAAAAATTAATAAAGGACAAAAACATGTAGTACTTGCATAATTCCAAGAGCAGCATAAAAAATATATTTAAATTCATAGAATCAGTTTCGCAAATTTGTGGCAAAAATGCTTTTATAATTGATATTTAATTTATCTAAATTTTTATTGAGCAAATGACAGTTAAATAAAAATGTACAATATATAAAAATCTCTTGATAAATACAATTTCAAATTTTCAAATAAAAATAGTTATTTTAATTAAGAATGTTAGAAAGTTTCAAAGATGTAGTGGATCTAATAACATACTATGTTTTCATTAGTTATACTTTGATTAATTATAAATTTTAAATATAAAGAGAGCAACAAAACTGTTACAAAATATTTATATTTGATTTGATACCTAGTTTTATTTAACAAAACAATTTTAAAATTTCTTTAAAATATCTTTGTAGCACCTCATAAATTTCTTTTCAATACAAATAATAACAAAACAACTATAAACCCTTCAATAAATATATGGTAAGATGCCTTTCTAATACATTTGAAAATTATCAGCTAAAAAAATCTCATGAAAACAATCAAAAAATAAAAAACCCAAAAGAGAAAACCAATTTTTATTTCTTCTACAGCATTTATTTAATTTTTTTTATACTTATTAAAGCATAAAAAACAATATACATTTTTTAAAAATAATAATAATAAAAAAAAGCAATAGATTGATTTTTAGATACAAAATTTTATTCATACGAAGTAATATTATCAGCATATAAAAAAAAAGGATAAAACCTATTTAAATATTTAATTCAATGGAATTTACAGTTATTCCTTACGTATATCAATTACATTAAAAATTATTCAAGTGAATAAATTTTTCAGAATCTTAGTAAAATATTATTTTACTGTTAAAACTAATTTTTTAAACTGAATACTGAATGATTCAAATTATTTTGAGCACTTGTTGAAGGGTTATGTTGTGCAAATTTATTTATTGGTTGTTAAGTCATTTTTAAGATAAAAATATAAGCAACTATGATGCATAATAAGAATGAACTAAAGGTTTGAATGATTCAAAATACTTTTATCTATCCTTTAACTCTAAAATACTACAGCCTAAGAACAAATATATTGAAATAAAGTTTGTATGTGTTCAGAATGAATGAGAAAAACTACACTGCTCATTCTAGACAAATGATATACAAAAGAATAAAAAAAATTTATACAATTTTAAGACACGTTATATTTCTTTAATTCCAATCGTAGAATTATTTAAATACATAATATGAAATTAATATAAGATTCCCCAGACACTGTAATTATAGATAAATAATTTACTGTTTTCATTAAATACGAATTGCATTTTTTTTTACATAGAAGTACATATTTACAATTATTATTATTTTTTTTTTTTTCAATTTACAAAAACTGCTAAGTTCTCTTTTCTTCTATATCCTTTTTTCTATATTCATTTCAATAACACTTTAATAAAAATAAATAGTACCATACTTCTGTGGTACCAATGCACCAAATATATTTGAATAACATGAGATACTAATACACATATATAAATATATACACACATAAAGATGTAAACTGTCAAGCTTTTTTAAATACAAATGCAATTAAATAATGATAAAATAAATAATGCAAACTTTTGCAAAAATGGAATGGAAAATACTATACATATACAAAAATGAAAATTTTGTTGAGTGATAGTGACAGATCATAAATGTACATGAAATCAACAAATATTAAAAAAATAATTGCACATCTTAGTGCAGCAATACCCAAATAAAAAAAAAGTTACAAATTACATACCTTAACTTGTATCAATTTTTTATATACTTGCTTTCTGCAAGGAATCAATTAATCTCCAGAATTGCATGGATCAGCAGCAAGTACCTGATACATTGTATTTGTGCCACAATTATATTAAATTTAATAATTTAATTACTAAAAAAATTAAGGACATTTTCAATTAAATTAGAGAAAATAATATAGCATCTATTCTTTTTTCATGTGTAATTTTCAAGCAAAAAAAAAAATTGCAGTAGCAAAATAATAACTTTTCAATTAGTTTATAAAAACCAACAATATAAAGGGGAGAAAATTATATTCATAATAAAATTTCATAAATAAAAATATATAAAACATTGGAAATTCAATTAAATCATCATTTGCTTGGTGTATCATTCACAAAACTTTTGCATGTCATAGGTTGTAATAATTTTTTTATTCAAAAGATTAAAAAAGGATGTAGTCCAAATTGTATGTAATTGGAAAAGGAACACAGAAAAAAATTAAGCCTTTCCCACCAATGTTTATAGGCGTAAAGGTAACTTTTGACATTTCCCAGATGATATTTACAAATGCATAATATATATAATTCACAACATAAAAAAATAACAGTAATTCAAATAAGGGAATAAATTAAATAGTTATCAAAATGAATTTATGAAGCAATAAAAGTTTCATCAAATACAAATAACCTTTTTCTTTAAAACCAATAGTATTTAATTCCAGTAGGAAAATATATCTATAAAATGGTTGCATTAAAGCCAAACCCAAGAGCTTATTTCAACAAATTTAAATAATTTAATACTTAAAGAAAGTACTGAAATATATAAGAAGATCAGAAGGAGTTTCAGAAATACTTTCATTGAAACTTTAAATAAAAGACAACATATTACATACATACACATACAACAATTTTCAATATACTCACATCTTAAGGCATTTATACCATACCAATAAAATATGGATGGAAACTTTTTTTTTCTTTAATAAGCAGTATAAAGTATTACTCTCAAATAGTATTTGTCAAAGAATTTTTAATAATTAAAATTACTTTTAACCTCCTGTTTTACTAATTTATTTCAAAAACAACTGTAGATAAAGACATGTTTATAATGAATAAATGACTGAAGAATTGTAAATAAATTGATACATTGTATATATTGACAATTAAAAATTTGACACTTTTTCAATCTCAGTTTTTATATATGTTGGAAATTCTTAAACATCCTTACATTATAAAATGACTTAATCTGGCACGAGTCAAGTAGGGTGGTTACATACACCACAATACTAGAATAATTTATTCTGAAATATTACTCACAACACATTTGATCTTTGATGTAATTCAGTTAAAGAACGTGCCCTTCAACCTCAAATTAGAAAAGAATAAGTATCATACTGTCTATGAGACAGGGGGCAGTATATGCAGCATGATTTTTTAAAAATTAAATATTTTCTTTGCATTCATTCTGAAGTTTTTTGTTCTATCATTATTGTTTCAAAAATGGACTTTAATTTATGTATTTATTGATTGAATATATATATATAATAATTTTTAAAACAAAAAAAGATGTATTTAAAATGTATCAGAAAGATTGCAAAATATGGTAGATAATACTTAATTTTGGATTTCAAAAGGGGTGCACATTAAAAATTTTTAAGTCCAAGTCTCTATTTTAAATTTCCCCCCCTTATGCTCAATAATGATGAAGATTTGGAAACGAAAAGTCAACATTGTAATTACTAGTTGGATATATATAATTAGGGCTGTTTTTAATTGTTTATAAAAACTTTATAAAGTTATTAATTGTGCAAGTAATATTTTTCCACAAAATATTTTTGATCATTAAAGCTAACAATCCTTCTGATGAATTTTAATCTAATAAAAGGGCAAAATCATATGCAACAAAGTTTAATTTTATTTTAATCAAAAATAAATTACGAGCAAAAAAATTATTTCCAAACAAATATAGTAAAATGGTTCTCAAAAAAAAAAAAAAAAAAAAAAAAAAATTAAAAACAAAAAAAAATTAAAAAAATTTTTCAAAAAAAAAAAAAAAAAAAAAAAACCTTGCCAAGCAGCAACTATGATTCCAGGTATTCCAAGGATAAGATTTTCTGTCCCATATTAAAATTGTCATTTCAAGTTAAGAGATTAGCACATGGCTAGAGTTACTACCTAAAAAGTATTGCGGGGGGGGGAGAAATATGTTGGACATAGTTCCATAACTTTTCCCCCCTTTTTGTTCTGTTTTGAGAAAAAAATGGTGGGTAATTTAAACTTGGTACAAGAAAAAAAAAAGACTTGGAAAGGAAAGCAGTATATATTGCTTTCCTGCATCATGTCCAAGTTCTTTAAGAAATTTTTAATAAAATTAAAAAAAAAACAGTGCAAAGTAAAATGAATTCAAGTAATAATTAAGAGCGATTAGAATTACATTCTTTTAACATACATTTATGAAACCATCTCATTATATAAAAATAGTATGTAATGGAAATTTAAACTCTAGGATGATCAACAATCACATTTTAGAAATGCAGGTTGGACTTTATTAAAATCTTGGAAATATCCTTATCATGTATGGTTATTGGGGTAACCAATTCCACAAATATAAGTTAATTCAACCAGTAAAAATATAATTATTAGGCTTTTTATAAAAAATTTCTCAAACAGTGTCTTTTTTCAGCTTACTTACCATTAATACCATAAAAGACTAGAAAAATATTCAAATGCATAAAATAAAAATAACAATTACTATACATTTAATTATTGAAACATTTAGCTCTCAGGCTGCTATGTAAAGAACATAAAAACAGTTGAACCATTAAAATTATTAAAAAAAAAAAAAAAAATAAAAAATAGTAAAAAGCAGAAAGAAACTTAGAAAATTTTAAAAAATTCAAAGATAAATAAAAATAAAACTTTTTTTTGACTGCACTTTTAAGCACACACATAAAGAAAAGTCATAATAAATTTCAAATTAGTACATGAAAGAGGAAAGCTTTTGCTTTTCATTTTATTTTGATCTACTTTGACCTTTCTTTTTAAGAAAAAAAATCAACAAATATGAGTAATAAATGCACAATTACAAGGTTTGTCTCATTTCGCTATTGAATCAGAGTCTATTTTATTATCAGGGGCATAATTTTTACTTGCAAGGCAAAATAAGCTTAATACCACATGTATCAATTTTTTTTAAAGCATTTCAATACTAATTTTTATTTTTAAAGACAGATTGCAGAATTAAAAGGGCAACTATAGGTATTAAACACTGAAAATTGTAAACAAAAATTACAGCTTTTTTTTTGGATGGGGGGAGTGATTTTAAATTTTTTTAATATGCTGTGATTAACATTTAAATATTTTTGGAAAAGCAAACAATATTACTTTGTTTAGTTTAGTTTTTTTATTAACGTCGCACTAGAAGGAACACGAGGGCTATTGGTGACGGACCTCGTAATTTTGAACCATGGTCAAGTGACGAGGATGACACTTGAGCTGGCACCCCCCTCCCCTAACATCTACACCACGCCAACGGGAGAACTTTGGGACCCGAACGCAAACAATATTACATCTAAAAACATGGAACACACCTAAAATGCAGTCATATTTGATATTTAAAAGATGCAAGAATATTTTTTCTCCACACCATTTTTTTCTCAAGTCAATTATTATCAAGTGAATATTTTTGTTTCATTGGATATGTCAAATAAGGTCTGGTGGTTCCAAAGCTATCTTATTTAAAGCATAGGAGAGGGAATCAGATGACTTACATTTATTAATTGTGAAGGGAAAAAAACATTACACTCTTCTCCAAGGAAAAGCTTATAATCATTTTTTGGAAGAGTATCAATTCTTTTCAGGGATGTGATTATTCAAATTTACATATTGAACTTTCCATCAATATAAGAATTTCTTTTCTAACAAAACTGTCTTGGGTGCTAGTCGATTTTATCATGATGCAATTTCATGTCCTAAATGAATAATAAAAAAAAAAGAGAATAATTTTAGGTTTATTTTAGGATAATGGTCTTTTTTTTTTTTTTTAGTTGTTTGTATACACCTTGTAAAATTTCATGTATCCCAAGGGCAATATATACAATAGTTTAAGACCACTGCACAAAAGAACTGCCATGGGAGAAGGTTCATGTTATGGTGTCAGTGATAAAAGGATTTAAAAATCTGAAATTTGGTATACAAGGCACAATGAAATGTAATTTCCAAGAAACGCAATTACAAATATAAAATAATATCTATATAATATATGAGCACATACCAAGCAATATATCTAAAATAGTTTGTTTTTAAGTCTTTTTGAAAATATTAACTATGATTTAAATAATTTTAGTCATAAGTTTTTACACACACTGAGTAATTTTAGAATTTAATCTCTTTAAATAAACTGATATCAAATAGAAAAAGAAATTGTAACAGTTAAGATAGTAAGTCCACTCTACACAAGCACTATAGTATATAAAATGTATGTGATTACTATCAAGTTAAATTAATGATAAAATAAACCAAATATTTTTTGATACTTCCAAAAGTTTTGCATCAATTTAATTTTAATGAATTGATTTGATTGAAGTTCACAAGAAATATTTGAAAATCTGAAAACAGATCATTTTTTAATAATCATGTTTTCGTGTCATAAATATAACAACCAGGTATCATACAACTAGGCAATATTTTAGTTTTTTTTTTATTTTCTTACCTTTTTTAAAAAAATCATCACCAATATACCCAATTATTTCTGTCAGAATACGTTTTTCTTAACATAAAAATTGCACAAATGTCAATTTCAGAAAATATGTCAATAAATATAAACCAGATGCTATAATTAACATTTATTTTTATCAGATCAGATTATTTAAATTATTAAATTTGCAAATTTTCTTCAAAATATTTTACAATAATATATGTAATATAAATTTTGTTCACTTTTATGCATTAAATGTCTTTTTAACTATGCATATGAAATGTAAATTTATCATATAAAACAAAATTAAAGGAAAACAAACTTTATAAGTAATTGAGCATAAGTGTCGATTAATTATTAGAAAATATTAATATAATAATTCAAAATATCAACAGTATACTTAAAGACAGCAAACTAATTTGCAAATTTACTATCAAAAAGAGAATTTATGTGGTGTGTGTGTAGCTTATTAATTGTGTGTAACTAATATTTCATCCACAATAACTTTTTTAAATATTTTCAGGGTCATAAAACAGGAGTAGACATTATGGAATATCCCATATTAAAAACATAACTTAAAAATTGAAGTTATGGAATAATGAAAATTTAAAGCATTCTAAGATCCAAAATAACACATAATTGGTTTACACTTGAAATTTTTATTTAATTAAATGCAAATATTTAATATTGATTAAATAACGCTGATTATTGTAATATTAAAACAAAACATTCTGATTATGAAAAATAAAGCACAGAAATGGGAAACATTACCACAAAATTATGAAGGGGAGTGGGAATCTATAACTCAAAGATTTAGCAAGCTGGCATGCCTTCTATTATTTAAACATATTTGGCACTAAAAAGAGAGCCAAAAAATGCACTGAATATCACAGAAAAAGTAATCACATGGCTCAAACAACCAAAGAATGAATGAAAAAGAAAAGTAATAAATTACAGTTACAATACATTGTAATGGTATAACAAATTTTCAATAGATCACATTAACTCAAGATTCAAAATTCTACTGGTGAAAGCTTTTATAATACACCAATAAACCATTATCATACAATATTTTATACATAATTTTTTGAAATTGTAGCTAAAATGTCTAATGCAATATTTTAAATTGCAATATTACCTACATTAAAAAAAAATTTTTTTTAATTTAGCATGAAGGATGCATTATAAAATTTATAGATTCAAGCATTCTTCCTTAAACACATTATGATCTGGAATAATGGTGATGGAAGCATAAAAACACTTCATTTTCAGATATCTTTAAAACATATGATCATATTAATACATTTGTACTTCAAATCTGCTAATAGTACAGTAAATGCATCACACAAGACTTTTGAAACTAAGACAAAAGAATCACTATGATATGAAATGAAATTTTTACAAAATAAACACTTGTATCTGCTAGTCAAGTGTCTCCGCTTCTTTCCTTAGGAACTCCTATATAGCTACATGTCACAAAATCTAACTGTGGAGTGTTTTTAATAGCTGAATAAACATCTGGGGCTGTAATTTCTTCAGGACACCTATAATAAAAATTAGATAATAATTTATTTGCACTTAAGTTTCTTCCTCTATAATTACACAATCTAATCTCTCATACAAAGAGAGTTTAGTTTTTTTATTAATGTTGCACTAGAAGCAATACAAGGGCTATTGGTGATGGACCTCGTAATTTTGAACCATGGTCAAGTGACAAGGATGACACCTGAGCTGGCACCCCCTCTCCTAACATCCACACTACGCCAACGGGAGGATTATGGGCCCGGCCAAGGATCAAACCTGTGACTGAACGAAAACCGCCTGCCACGAATCCAAAGTCATGACCACCAGGCTACTGCGGCCACTCATACAAAGAGAGAGGACGGATATCTAAAATATTTACTTCCAAAAATAAAATTTTGTAGATTTTGATTTTACATATGTGTATGTGTGCATATATATAATAAACCAAAGGGAAATTGGTTACTTGTTATTAAATCCACAGGCAATACTTTCATTCTTTAACCTACTCTCAACACTATTTCCATTTACAATAAATTCACACTACCAATAAGTAAAGTGAGTCAATTTGCAATACTCACAGATCTATTAGGAGAGTGAATTTTTATAGAATCCATATATATTTATATAATGCATAGAATTATGTTTTTTTTAAAAATTAACTCTGCAGAATAGTCGATTCTTTTTATTATTATTATTAACAAATTTTGCCTTCCAATTCTGTAATGCAGAGAAAAATATCATTAAAAATGAACACTCCCAAACCAATAAATGTTTTATATAATATAATGGAAGAAATTTCTACTTTTCACCTGCTTCGAAATGAGAAGAAAATAGTGTATACAATGTTAATATTACAAAATGGTATGATTTATTCAAAGGTTATTATACTATTTATCTGAGGTATACATTTATTTTTTAAATGCAATTAGTAGCAATACATATTATAACTAAACATTGTTTCCAGTCGACTAATTATTATTTTTACAAACATATTAAATAGATTATTTCTTCATTTTTGTTTCAATTAGAATGCACTTCAAACTAAATTTAAGCATATATATGTTATTGTAGTTACTTATACAATGTGTTAGTTGTTTTCAAGTTAGAATAAAATTATGATAAAGGGATATGAAAATTTAGGATAACATTTATGATATATTAAAAAAAATCTTAACAACAACTTACAAATGACCACCCATTCTATTGTACCCAGCATTCACAGATGACCTTAATAAATCTGCAGCTAATTCTCGGCAAGCCTATAATATTATAAGAAATACAAATATTTTAAAATATCTTCCTTATATACAATTAAAAATACGTAATGCATTTACAATAAAACTTACAGCAAAAATCATTTCTTCAACTACAGGCACATATACAGAGGGTTCCAATTC
>BMAW01034079.1:34638-54094 GCA_019974015.1 Nephila pilipes
TACTCCCATATGTTTTATAGATGATTTTTAAGTTGTTTGAAATTTTTCTTTTAAATATTAAACAAGCTACGTTTTTTTCTGTAAGACACAATGCCATCTTTTTAGTTTTTATGCCTTTACTTTCTATAGAATGATCATTTACACATACTTCTGAAGCTAATTCTTTGACATAAGCAGATGCTGGATTCTGATAAGGTACATATATATGTGAATGTTGAGTTTGATTATTGTTGTCAGTAGACGACACTTCTAAAGAGTCTCTAACAATTTCTAAATCTTCATCAGATAAGTCTAATTTTGAACGGTCATCTTCATGCATAGAAGAAAACAAATCACAAGCACTAGCTGCAGAACATAATTCAATACCTAAAGAGACAAAAATTATTATTGTCTTTTAAACCAAAGAAAATCCCAACCAAACCTCCAAACCAGGGGGGGGGGAATCAATTGAATCAAATCATATACAGTCGTAAATGAAAACTATTAAAGAACACATTTAAGAAATTTAAACATGATCTAATGATGTATGCATTTAATTATTCATATATGTGTGTATATTATATATAAATACTTGATAAGGTTTAAAACAAGTATATATTCACAAAAAAGTACACAAATATTATAGTGATAAGCAATAACTTCTTTTTATAATAATAGATAATTGATAAATGTGCATAATCTTTCCATTTACGACAAAATGTTTTATAAATTAAAATATCTCATAATATTAAAACCAACTGTGAAAAAAACTGTGATGGCATTATTTACACATGCAATATTTAATAACCTTTCAATCAATCTCTTTAACATATTGAGACTAGAGATTAAATAGATAGTTATTGCCCTGACAAGGAAGTAGATTGTATCCAAATGCCAACATACTTATTATAGAAAATATGATTTAAAAATAGTAATGAGAGATAATTTATGTGATACATTTAAATATTAATAAGCCTTTCTTTAACTACAGTGTGTGATTGGCAGCCAATGTGTTAAAAAGACAAAGCTATTATTTTTTTACTATAAAATACTATTTTTTTCTTCAAATATATTATTTGCTTGATGTTATTCATATATCGATAATGATTTTTATTCCTAATTTTTTTTAAAAAAATGCATAGTGTAATGATTATTCAAGGTCAAAATTGTTTCTTTTTTGCCATGAATGCTAAAGAAATTTTTAACAACACATTCCATTTATAAAAACACACAGAGATTTTTTTTAAGCAGTTGTAAATGCATTAAAGAACTACAAACAAGCTACTGAGGTTATAAATTTTCAAAAATCATCCTCAAAAAAATCTTAAGTCAAAGTCATATCAAAATAATATAATAAAATACATTTACAGAAATTTGGTGCTTGTTTTTTATGCATGTATGCTTAATAAGGAAGAAGACACATTAGAAAACATACCTGACCATTTTGGTTCTGGTAATAGAGTCATTTTTTCTGGGAAGAGGAGAAAAATGCGATTTTTAGACAATGAAATAATACAAGTAGCAATTAATTCAAGATAATGTACAAAGATATGTCTTTACAAAATATACATATACTGAAAATATTCACCTGATGTCATTGGTACAAAACCATTTTTTCGACACCATGACATGATGGTATGCCGAGGCCATACACTTTCCTCTGTTACACAAGACTGATTATTTTTTCTAATAATAGTTAATATTGTTGCCCGTACCAATCCAGCTCTCCTCCACTGAAAAAGGTTGATCAACAAGAATGTCAATAAACTACAAAAAAACCTGATGAATAATTAAAATATAAAACTCTAGAACAAGTAGAGAAACTCTTCTTCAATTTATTTCAGGGTTCTTTCTTGAGATTTAACTTATGTATTGAGAAGCAGCTATGGAGAACGAGTTAAATTTTGATAATTCAATATTTCTTTTTTTATATTGTCAAGAATCAAAGATTAGCAAAATATTTTAAATTATCAATATATGTTCATATTTAGGAGATTATAAGCATTTTACTCATAGAATTATTTATGCTTTGGTGAGGCTATTGTAACATAATGGAAAGTGAGGATGTAGGAATAATACATAAAACAATTTCTGATTTTGTTGAAAAATGATATTCATTAACTTCCTGTTCCAGCATCAACATCAATCAAACTACACCATTTCTTCAGGCATAATTTACAGGTAATAAATGTTAGTTTTCTGAGTTATTTTTTTTTCCCCAAAGAGAGAGAATGGGAGAAATCAGCAGAAAATTACTTTACAAGTAATGCACGGCATAACACACTGATATTTGATATGAATCTTGCAAATCCAAAACAAATCAATTAGAAGTAGAAATACACCATAATTAGAACATCTATACATACAGGAAATTCTTATATTATTTATGTATACCTATATTTGTGTGTTATTTTTACATAATCATACACATTCAAACAAATCAATTTTTCTATAAATGCCGATTAAGCTCTTATATTACGATCTATGAAAAATAATTTTTTCCAAAGATAATTTGAATCTCCTTTCCTTAAAAACTTGTCCTGATTGGAAAAAATTCTTATCACAAAGAACTGACACAGCTTTAATACGAAAACTTTTAAAAAAATATTTTGATGCATAAATCTACTTCCCCCATTTCAAACGATCTTCACTACTTGAAAGCCGTTCCTCATTTAAATAGTATTTTACATCAATTATAATTTGAATATATAGGTTTGAATAATAAGATTTATCACAAAAATTGACCACTGATAAATTTTTTACTTTATACACCATTTTCTCTTTGAAGTAGATCTACATCTTTTCCTCAAATTTCATGTTTTTGAGATAAATAGAGCATCAATATTCTTCCAGTATTTATTAATTTTTTTAAAATTATGAACTGCTCACTATCAGAATGTGTTTTATACTGAGCATTGTTTTTAGTCGCAATTATTGCTGTAATTTATTTCATCTAACCACAAAAATAAAAAAAAATTAGTACTTGCCATAATATATCTCTTGGTTGAGGATTTCCAGTTTCAGTTATGTTAACTAAGAAATTTTTGTTAATAGAACATAGCTTTTGTAATAAGATGTTTGAATTTAAAATGTCATTTTAAAATGAAAAGTGGAGACAAATATTTTTTGCAGCGAAGAGAACAGGAAGCTCAGCTAGAACAATTGTTTTTTCTTCAACAATAAATTCAAACACTAGATGTCCAGCAGAATATCTGAACTGTACATCAATGGATGTAAAAACAACAAAGAATAAGGAACATTTTAAAACTGCAGTAAACAGCCTTCTTTCCACGTAAAGGAGTTTCAAGGTAATTTCTATTCACCTTTTCATTTGCCCTGAAGCATATGAAAAACTAAATGTGTTTCTTGCCTCTTTTGTTGAAGCTGGATTATCTCTTAAGTGCAAGTCTTGCTTATTTTATAAATGCTCATGAACTCTTGTGTGTAAAGAAGAAAATGTTGCTGGAATGACTTCCACTGACTGTTGAAAGTGGTATTTATACTAATGTACATTGATCTCCTTATTATATAAATATTTCTACCATCTTAATAAATCACTAACTCTCAATAAGCTTCCTTCATAGAAAGTAATATTTCTATTTTCAAATTGTAGAAGAAAGAAAGATAAATTTAGTTGTGAATATTTGAAGAAATAAGTATTAAATAACATGTATTTAGAGAAATTATTTTAAGTTTATCTGAAAGTTAATCTAAATTTAAATACAATATTTACTAATATAAAATTTTCCTTAATTACAGTTGTAATTTTGTCAGGAAGTCTAAAGAGCATACAGTTTGTTGTAGTTGCTCAAAAAACTTCATAAAGTTTCAAGTCAAAGATTAATACAGACATTACAATTACAAAAATTTTAGTGGATTGTTCATACATAAAATAAGAATTGTTCATACATGAATAAGAATGGAAAGTGTTTAAATGCCAGGCAGCCTTCATCAGCATTTTATGATTCCCAGTCACCAAGTAAGTTTTAACACAAATTACCCCCTTAGCAAAAAAAATTAATGAACTGCAAATATAAATGGAGAATGTGGTCTCCCCCCCCCTTTTTGGGCCCGGTGGGGTTTAGGGGTAAGGAAGGTGAAAGTTAAGATTATTCATTTTTATTTTATTTATCAAATAAATGTCATTTTATAGAATTTTATGGGTAGTGTCTCAATCTCCTTTCATGGTGATTAGTCGAATCTTCTCAGTAGCATTTTGACATAAGGGGAAAGAACCTAATTAGCATCTTTTTACTCAGAAAGTTAAAATTAACAGTTATGTAAAATATTAGCTATTCAGCATGAAATGCATAGTCCTATTTCTTAGAGCCTATCACCCATGAAATTTATCGAAATTGATATTTAAATAGAATATATATTTTTAAAAAAAGTCTACTTCCTATAGTTGAATCTACATGCAGGCACAAAATATTAAGCTTTGGCTTATAAAAATAATATACAAAGGTTTTATTTTAGTTTGTAGTATGTGCTACTGAAATTTTAATTTCTAAGTTTTTAGTAAAATTAGATAAATTTATAATAGTGTATATAAAATAAATGAATGCTCTTCTTTTACTTGTTTTTTAATTTTCTAAGCACACAGTAATACAATTTAAAAAGGATACAACTTCCCTATAGAATTCTTCAAAGATCGTTTTCAAATTTCATCAAATTCAATTTGAGGGTAATATTTATAATGTACTGCATCAATATAAGCCCATTTATTGCAGCAAAATATCTTCAAATAATTAATCTTAACTATAAGACCTAAAACACCTTTCAACAATCAAAAATATTCTTTGGGAGAAATGCTTATGCATTATTATGTGTATAATGCACAAGTTCTCGAATATTCAAGAATTTTAGAATTTATTTTTAAATATACAAAGAACAAAATTAATTAAATTGAAAAAGGAAAATTCTGTTTTGATTCTATCTGGATGTAGATGTCAATTACAAAATGTATTGAATTTTTTTTTTTTTTTTTTTTTTTTTTTTTTTTTTGTTTATTTCCAACAGAAAGGCAAATTACAAACATAAAAAATAGAACAGATTAAAGAAGTGGCCAAAGTCACTGCCTCAAAAGTTCTCTAGTACGCCAGAAAAGTTCTGTTTTCTGAGTCACCATGGAATGATTTTTTTGAAAAATTAGAAACTTCAATATATTTGTACATATGTTCCAACCATTAATGATTCAATAAATAAAAATAGCTTGATTTAATTAAATTACATAATAATAAAGAAAAAAACTCATATTAAAGTTAAAAAAATAGTTGTCCTAAAAATTACCCAAATTGATGCAAATTTGATTTTGAACCTTAAAATTATTCTAGAATGTCACAAATTACAGTTAATGGGTGAAAAAATAATAAATTTTAAGAATTAATTTTTTGTTTTTAACAAAAAATTGATGGTTACTACTACCTATATTTTTTACCAGAAATATCAATTTCCTTCACTTATCACTCGCATAATCAAAAAAAAAAAAAAAATGTTCCCCGAATTCAAAGGATGATGCCAGAGTGAAAAAGTACTCCATTTAACAAATAAGGAATGACACACAGAGAGAATCAAGTGTTTGTAGGAAAGAGCAGTAAGCTGGGGGGGGAAAGCTAAGAACACTGAACAGGAAGTGAGAAAGAGAATCGAGAGTACTGAATAAATAAGGCAGAAAGACTGCAATCACTGAGCGGAGAGGTAACAGTTTGTAGCAGTAAGAACAAGTTTTGACATACCACTGAGAAAGGTGTCCTTTTGATCTCCATCCCAACCTTACATGTATTAAGTAATTGGATTTCACTAGAAATTTTCAGTTTTTCTCTTCCATATCAAAATATAGATGTTTACTGGTAATGGGATTGTTTATTGGACTAACAGCATAAATGTTAATCATTTATGAGACTACAATACATGCAGACTGTTTACAGTATATGAAAAAAGTTTTCTATTTCAAACTGTATTTTTTAAGCCTTTAATTCATATTCATTATTTCATATTTTTGATGCCTTTTAAATCTGATAATATATTATTACATGCATTTTAAATTTAATTTCTACTAAAACAATCCGACAAATTACACAAATTTAAAAATCATTATTTTATATCTAACATTTAGGATCAAATCAAAAAGTTACACAAACCTCAGATGCACGTTGTTTACCAATGTTCCACCTAAGAAATTCCTCCAAAGATGAAGCACAAAATGGATACACATTTCGATCTAGAAATTGAAAATGAACTCTATAATCAAAAACACATATGTGTATGAGGTATAAATTAATATTTTCTTAGAAAAGTTATTTAAATTAAATTTCAAAACACATTTAATCATTTTTTAAAAAATAACATTTTGATAATTTACTTTCACATTACACAAACAAATTGAAGCAATTACCTTTTCTTTATTTCAAACAATACATTTACATACAGAAATATACATCAACAAGGGAGATTGAGTTTACCCAAAGGGTTTAGAGCTACCGGCCTTTTTCTGGGGATAATATCTATCTCCTTTTTCTGGGGATATTTTTTAATGTATTGCCTTGGAAGCAATACATTAAAAAAAAACCTTTAAAACTTTAATTTTAAATAACTGGCAATAATATATTATTTTCCTAAAAAATATCATAAATGTACTTATAATCAAGACCAAAGGCAAATATATTTTTGGAAATTTTCAGAGTAAAATATTTAACCCATATAACTTTTCAAACTTATTTTTTCCCCCAAGGCCTCAGGAATATGTAGCACATCTGGTCTTACAATATTGTATACTTCAATGAAAAATAAGAATCAATCTATGCGTGAAAAATTTATGAAAATAGAAATTTTTTAATAATTTTGCACATTTTCAAAAACTATTTTTTACATTAGTAATTTTATATCTTTTAAAATTTTGTTTAAATTTTACATAAGTGAAACACATACACATTATTCAGTTAATGCTTATATTTACTCATATTTTGGAATTAAATACTGGATATCTAAATATAATGAATTCATACCCACAACTTTGGCTAGAAGCAAGTAGCATGCTACATTACACAAATTTATAAAAGTCTAAATCCTTACAATTGAAGCATCAGTTTATTATAAGTTATATCGTGGCTCACATAAGTCTATGAGAGTTTTACTAACTTGTAGAATTTGTAGCGATAGGAATTTTTTGTAAATCAGTAAGATGAATTCTCGTAAGAGATCTTTAGAATGACGAAGAAATAATGCCTTCCTGGGAAATGTATTATTCCTGGAAAAAAAGGTAGGGGAGTACTCCTATTGCAAAATGTTTATAAGTGGAAAACCAGTTAAATTAAATTTTGAACTATGGTTTCTATGCTCATATACTGGATATTCATTATGGAAAAGAAGAAAATTTACTCCAAATGCCAGAAAAGATAAGAAAAAATAAAGAAAAGATCACACTTTTGTATCAGAAATGAGGATTGTTCTGGAGCTTTAATCAGTGATCAAAAATTCATTGCAACATTGAGTTTTCTTTGATATTTTTACTTCCAATGTTGTAGGAAAATTTGAGAGGAAATTGATCCTTTTGTTAAAGGAACAGTATGAGAAAACACTGAACAATCAGATGTCTGATTGAAGATCATAGAACAATGTCAATAAGAGAAAGATGCTCCAGTGCCTATGATCCCAACTTTGAGATTTTGATACCACAATGGAATGACAATTCAGTAGAAACAGTGATTTCATATACATACAACATTATGCCTCTAATGTAAGCAAAATGCTACTGCTGAAAAGAGCATGAAAAAGTTTTCCTTCCTTGGCCAAATATTATTCACCAACATGAATAATACATAGGAAGAATGAACCTTCACAATAACCACAATGCAAACCACCATATCAGAATAAGGGGCAAGAAGTGGAGGTAGCTACTGTTTATCAACATGATTGACAGTGTGACTGCAAATAGATGAAAAATTCATAGCATCACAAATGAATCTAAAGCTTCTCAAATTCAATTTTGTAATTAGCCCATTGTCTTACAGTTATCATCACAAATAACCTTAGTTCAGCAGCAAAGCACCAGAGGCTGCAAAAAATATTGTGGGTCCAAACTCAACCTATGGACAACTTTCCAAAGGAGCTCTACCAGATGATAAGAAGTTCAATAACATTAGCCATATTGTACACAAAGACTATTAATGCATGCAAAAAATGCCAATATTGCAAAAGTAACACAATTTCGATATGTAAGAAGTGCAAAGTGCAACTACATCAGATTTTCAAATTTTCAACACAAAAATAGTTTTAAGAGTTTCAAAAAATAGTTACCTTTATTTTTATTTTAGTTTGAAATACTATCTCCAAGAGTTGTAAACCCCTAATATAAAAGTTTAGCTATTAAATAACAAGACTGATTCAGTAAAACATTTTATTTTGATGTCATACATATTTACTTATTATCACCTACAATATACACCCTCCTCTATACTTACAATGCTATATGTGAAATCTTCCATTGTTCCAAACAGTGCTGGAATACTTCTTCAGACACCTCCCTCCTTAAGGACATGAGTCCTTTTGAGTTCATAGCTTCAACAGACTCAAATCTTGTTTCTTTTAATGCAGATTTCACCTTAAGAAACAGATAGAAGTCCCACAGCTTAAGATCCCGCAAATAATGTGGATGGTCTAATACTGGGATGCTGTTTTTGTCTAGAAACCACTTGACAATGTGGAATGGTGCATTGTCTTGGTAGAAAAATTTGCAGTATCGATTCTTTGTCAATTTCTACAATCTAAGCAATTACATAAATACTTAACTGATGGTCATATCGAACCAGGTTACTGATTTTTCAATATTGTCAATTGTTTTTGACGTAGAAGGGCAACCAGGGAGTCAATAACTTTTGTCTTTTCAGCTATTTTGAAAATGCTTAAACCACTCGAAAACACATGCATTCAATAAACATTCATAGCCATACACATCTTTCAATAAATTATAAGTTTTAGTAGTGGTTTTTCCTTGTGAAATTTCACGAAAATTTGTTGATCACTTATTTTTTTCAGCGAAAAAAAAAAAAAAAAAACTAATGCAAACAAAGGAACAAATTTGTAAATGGATTTGTTTATAGAAACAAGAGGCACTGCATTCAAAAGAGAAGACTTCATGTGAAACAGCTGTCTGTCACTGGCATTTGGTGCATGTGTACTTCTTCTGTAGCAGTGTCAGTCTCCTCCTCCCATTATTTAACAGCCACACCTTGTATATCTCACTAAGATACTATTTTTTTTTTGTTGGTTTTTGCCAAAGATACATAGCACACATGTGTTTTTCTTTAAACATTGTATTTGTATTTTTTGTGCATCATTAGTCTTAGTTATTGTATTTTAAACGTTTTAATAGAAATTTTTATGAAAATAACCAAGATTTATAGTCTTGGCCAATAATGGGTTAAAGCACATGTGAAATAAGTTTATGGATTAAACGAAGATTTAAAAATTATATTTCAACCAAACTTATGTTTGAAATTAAGACAAATAATTAAAAATTAAACAATCTGTAAAAAAAATAATAGTGCATTTTCAAAAGAAAAAAAAACTTTGTTTCTTATAACTTAAAGTGTCATTGAGAATCTCAAAAGAGGATTGTAGGATAAAGAATATATGAAAAATCAAAATTGACTGTAATAGGAAATAAATTCATGTGTCTTACCAACATCTTCTTTAACAAGAGGAATTGCTTTACAAACTCTCTTCAACAAATCAAGAAATGACTTATAGTATTCAATCCTAAATTAAGATAACACAAGGAAAATAATAAAATATTTAATAAGTTTTTTAAAAGAACACTTTGTTATAGTGAACAATTTTTATTTTTACACGCTACTTATATTTTTTAATCAGTCATTATAGAAACTGTTTGAAACACACAACAAAATTTAGATTGACAGTATTGTTAATGTCACAATAATATTTCAATTTTTTAAATTCACAGAAGAGAAATAATCATTTTAAATAATTATATACTTTCATACCAATTTTTATTATTATTTTTTTTAATTCTGAGGATATGGATAGAATGAAATTTCCCCCACATTATTGTAGAAGAAATATGGCTACAAAGCTGTTTTTATGATCTTATTTTATCTACAATATAAAAAAATAAATACAAAATAACAATCTTCATGGATGTCTGTTTTTAACAGCATGCTACTGCATATTATCAGTGAAACTTCAATCGAACAAGCTCAAAACACAGGCTGTATTGAATGGAGGAAAATTAACTAATTTATTACTTCTGTTTCCTGTAACACATATTTTTCATAATTCTTTAAGACTTGAATTTGTCTCCAAAAATTAGCTATATTCTGATTTAAATCACCAAAATTCGTAAAAAAAAAAATTAGGTAACTTTTACATCTAATTAGAATTACAAAATGAAATTAAAATACTTCAAACATAATCTTTTTCTCAAAAAATTCCTACATGAATATCTTCTCACTATAACTCTAATCTGCAGAGAAAGAAATTTTAGAACTGTTGTTAGATCTTTCAAAATGAAAAACCATAATACATCAAAACAAAAATTCTTTCAATGTTTTGTGTTTCCAAATGTACCATTTCAGCATGACTAAAAATAAAATATGTTTATAAAAAAAAAAAAAAATTACATAATCATAATCCAATTTCTTATTATTGCAGCAGCAAATGTTTTTTTTTTTTTTTTAAAGAATTTTGTGGGCTTATAATAAAGATAAAATATTTTGTGTGAATCCCACAAAGGTATCAAAATACATAGAAAAGCTCTATTTGCTATTAGTTTTTTTTAAGTCATATTTTGGAATCAGCCTTACCAAGAATAATTTTACTAGCCTCAATATCACAATTAGGACATATGAATAGTTAGCTTTATTTTGAAGGAAAGCTATTTGTCCAGTTATGTTTTAACTTAAAAAGCCATTGTAAAATTCTATTAAAAAATATTAAATACATTTCACACATAAAAATCAATTTAAAGTTGGATCCTCACAAACTGTTATTAGAATAATATATTACAAGAACTCATTCACCACTTAATCTACATTCAGGTTTTGTTCTGTACAATGTTGTTATTGATTAGAATAATATATTATTTTGAATATTATATTATAATATATTATATGAATATGAATTTGAACAAATTCAAAAATTGATGCATTATCAAAAATATAGGGAAAAAATACTTACTTGATATTATTAAGTTCTGCTTCCCAAAACAAACCAGGTTTCTTTCTAGTTTCATCTGTCAATGGATTCAAACCATTTTTGTCATTTGATAAATTATTTGAGACGAGATCACTTTGACATGCAGCTTCAACAGACACTTTGGCTTGCGTGGATTGTACCTTCTTTTCACCCATGGGAATTAAAAGTACCTGATTCTGGCCACGGTCTTGATTAGGAACTACTTTTAAAATATAAGAAGGGACAGGATTTTTTGAATTCAAAAGTTTTTCGGGTTTACTTCCAGAAGCTGTTTGACCCGTATTATTTGTTGATGATTTCATAAGTTTCGGGGGTTTAATGCATAACAACGATGACTGTGGGACTAGTAGTACTCTACCTTCTGAATCAGTACATTTTAAATAAGCAGTATTTACACCATTTGGAATAGTATTATTTACAGATTTAATCTCCGTATTTTTGCTATTTGAAAGTGATGCATTAAGAACTACTGGTTTAGGAAGTGAAATTTTATCTGGAACATCTGTTTTGGTTGTAGAGGATAAGTTTCCATTAGATAAATTATTGCATACACTTCCTGAATCGTTTTCACTTTTTACATTTTGTACACTCATAGAAGAAAATAAATTGTCAGTACTAGAATTGTTCTGTACATCATTGATTTGTGAATCATCAACTTCTAATTTGATGCGAACAGTTGAATTAGAATTAAGTTCGCTATAAGATTCATGATTTTCCATAAAATTCGAAGATGGAAAACTTGAAGATGTTGGTAAACTTGATGTTGAGGAACTCGAAGATGTTGACAAATTTGAAGATGTTGGCAGATTCGAAGATGTTGGCAAACTTGAAAATGATGGCAGAGTAGAAACACTGGTACAGGAATTACTTCCATTGATTTCTGTTTTAAAAAGTAGTAGATCTACAGCCTACAAGACAAGGTTATTGAGGATTACTACATTGTATAAAACTGTATTTATTTAAATATTCCAGAACTTTTGATATTTTACGGACATTAAAATAAATTCAAAAAGAATTACGAGACTTTATTAGAATAAATAATACAATTCTTCTAGAGAATTAATCTTTTAAAACTACTTGCTATGACTATATAATTCCTAAAAGCAATATACATTGGGCATATGATTTTTAATTAATTATCTACTAAAGCTTGCATAATATGAAATGTTTAATTGAAAAAAATTGAAAGAAACGATTTGACATGTTAATAAAATATCTTTTTTTTTTTTTTTTTAAATACATCTATCTCTTGTGTATACAATTTAAAATGATTTTTATTTTTATTTATTTATTTTTTGAAAAATATTTTTAATACATTAAAAATTTAGTCTTATGTATACTTTACTAACAAAATATGAAGATAAATTTTGAAACGAATTTTAACTATGTGATACTAAAGATTTAATTTTAACTCATATGTGTGTATGTATATATATGTATGCATGCATGTATATATATGTGTGTATATATATATATATATATATATATAAAATTCAATATGAGTACTTCAACAGAAAATAAAATTATCCTTTAGCTATCATGAAATTTTAAAATCACAATCAAAATAAATTATTCTTACAGTTTCATTGCCTAGAGTTTGTAAGCCTGAGAATGTCTTGTCCAACTGAAATAAAAACCAAAAATTATACTTAAATGCTTTAATACATAAATATGTATTATCAAATCATAAGCAACAACCATACTTAATTTTCATTAAAAAAATACATTTAAGAACAAAAGAATTTTTTATTGACAAGATCACAGATTCTGAAAGATAATATATATACGAAAACTTACATTCACAATAAATTTAAATACCCATAATAAGTTAAACAAAAATGAAAACATTGCACTCAAAAGTATTATAATATTAGAACATGTATGTTACATATGATTTTTTAAAAAAAGATTTCCATTAAAATAAGGATTGTTACATAAAGCCCACATTTCATATAATTTTCCATCATTTTATTTCAAAATTTATACAAATTTAAAAAAAAACAACTGATAAGAATATTTAATGCATTAAATATTTAAACAATGGAAAATAAAATAAAAAACAGTTATATACCTATGACACTCTTTTTTAAAAGTATCCTTTCGTATAAATGTTTTAATACAGTCAAATCTTCTAATAGGTAGGCATAAAAAAATGTGCGTATAATTAACTGAAAAAAAAATAATTGACTCATCTTTTTAACATAAAGATGAAAAAATGAATAAGTAGTTATTCCTTAAATGGTAAATCATTTAATTTTTTTTATTATTCTGAACTGTATTTTGTTATTCCCATTTCGGTTAACTGATGATGATGACACCTGAGCTGGTGTTGTTCTCATCAGTTAACCCAAGTTCAAATCTACTAGGTCTCTAAATTTCCACACCACACCAAGAGGATATGGACCTCAACCAGGTTTAAAATGCATTAACACATGCTACACAATAGGTTTTAAGTGGCATCAGGGCTTGAACCTATGACTCGATGAAAACAACACCAGTCGCTATTCTGTGACCATTACCAAAAGGCTCTTGCGACCATACAGAAAGCAAATTGAAATTTTACTCTATTAAAAATAATTGAATTAACAGTGATGAATAAAGAGATATAATTAATTCAATCCCAAGGGTTATCCACTAGAAAAAGTTCAACAGCAACAGTTTATTTTAAATGTTCAATGATATGATAAATCAAAGTTTAATCAGAAATTTTTAGCACAAATGAAATATTGAAATCAACAATGGAGAAATAATACCAAAATTATCACTAAGTTTTTGTTTTCATAATTTTTCTTAAGAATTTCAGACATTTTTTAAGATCAGAATTATTTTTTTTACTTATTCCTTATTATTACTTATTTATTTAAGTAATTTGGGCATATAAATTCATTAAAAAAATAATTTTTACAATAAGATGTTTTATTAAAAGCATATAGTTTTTTTTTTAAGAATTTATGTAATCTACATTAAAATAAAGTGCATAAAAATTAAATTTTATTTTGAGACAACTAAAATAAGTTATGACAAATACAGTTAACATAACTAATATAAAAGAATATTTTAAATTAAAAATTTCTTACCTTTAAAAAATGCTGAATGTCAACTGGTTTATTTCGAGGATCATGGAAAAAAATTTGCACTCTTACATCAAATTCTCCCCAGCCTCTTTTCACAAGATGAAAAGGTGGGCTACTAAAATATCAAAATTGTCCAAAAAATTTTAAAATACAAGAAACTAAATGAATTTTATAAAAATAACTTTGGGTAAGTACAAAATTACTAAAACAAGCAAGAAAATGAAATTTAACTGACCAAATTTCAACAACATCATTAGGTCGATAACTGCTATGTAGGAAAAATCTAACACTTTTCACAAAGTCTTCAATATTAGGATTATTCTTGTCTCCTCTAACATAAAGCATCCACTTGTGCGTAGATAGATCGCTTTCATCTCGCATCCATACTGGAATGAATCTAAAAAATACATTTAAAAAATAAGAGAAATTTGGTTAAATATTTTAGCAAATTAAAAAAAAAAAAACCTAAACAGAAGTAATATTTACAAAAAAAAATTATTTTTTACTATTCATAAAAGTTAAAAAAAAAATCATTTTTAAAAATACTTTTATTTATACTTTTCAAAATTTATTGTAACAGATTTATGAACATCGGGAAGCAATTTTATAGTTCATTTTAAAATTTGTCTTTTTTTTTTTTTTAAAATATATAAAAAAAATAAAATATTTTTGTATATAAAACATAACATTAATTTTTTAACGAAGAGAAATAACTAACTTTGAAATATTTCCAATTATTAATTTTGTTTTAAATCTAGGAGCACGAGAAGAAATATCTTTACTAGGAGATATCAAAGTCTTCACAACTTCAGCATCCTATTTAAAAAAAAAAAAAGAGAACAAATTATTGAATTATCACATTTAAATATTAAGCTACAAAAAAATTACTATATTTCAATTTTTCAAACAATGTATTATGTCAAGTAAAGTTTTATATTAGAATCAAGGTCAGTCAGCTCTAAAAAATCTACATATGTATACAATAAACTTAATAGAGGATGCTCCCCCTAAAATAACTAACAATATACACAATGATTAAAAAATTAGAATATCAGATATAAATTTAATTTTACAGCAATTTTTAGGTACAAAAAAACGAAAGATGCATACAATAGAAATTCTGATTTGAAATTTCCAAGGCAATGTTTTTATTGTTTAAAAGATCAAATTCTTAGCCTATTTTCTTCAGTGAATTAAACTATTTACGGAATCTACAAAAAAATTCCATTGTTTTATTGAAAAAAATTTTAATTAAAAAAAAAAAGTCAAATCTTGCTTTACAATTACGAAATTCCTAAAAATAATTAAACTATTTTAATGAACACTAAAAAATGGAAAGAAATTCAAATGTAACAAAACAGATGGACAAAATTCTTTAATGAAAAATTTAGCAACTAATGCAATGTCATTCTCATTAAAGATAGTTTTTAAAATTTAAACTGTAACATCTCCAAAGTAATCAGCAGATCAAATAATTAAACCCCATCTCATATGCAAGAGTAAAAAAAAAAATAAATAAAGGAATATAAATATATGTAAATTGGAAAAATATGACAAAGTTCACTCACCCTAACAGGAGTCTCATCAAGTACGGATGATCTGCTACTTGAAAGTACTTCTGAAGTACTTTCAGGAATTATATTTTGACTGTTTTCATTGGAATTTCTACCAACAAAATCATTATTCAAATGTTTGGGAGTTTTACCGAGATATTTTTTTGATGTTGGATGAATTGAAGGAAAGATGTTTTCAGATGATGTCTAGAAAACAGAATGCATTTTTATTTTAATATGAAACACTTTCAATTTGTCACTAACATAATTTTAAAAGTACACATTAAAATTATTTAACAAACAAAATTAAACAATCAGTCGAAATAAAATTCTTCAGTAAAACTAAATCAGGAGGATCAATATATAGATTTAAAAAGTAACAAAAATATTAATTTAATAATGAAGAAATGTTTCAGTTAATATATAAAATTCACAAAATGCCCTTTTGAAATATAAAACATCACTTTTCAATAGAAAATATTTTATTGAAGTATGAAATATTGTGTAACCAACATAATGAATGTTTTAAAGACAGATTTTGAGAAAATAGGACATGTGAGAGTTCGAAACAAATACTAGTCCACATACTCTTAATAAAGAATTTCATATGATATTCAAAATTTGAAAATTTTATTACAACCAATTTAAGAATATTAAAAATTATAAAACTGAAAGCAAATATCTAGTATGTATTGAAGTATGTATGAGTTACTCCCATAACCCCACATTAATTTTTCTTCCAATTAACATATATTCACATTATTTATGCTACAGATCAGTGGCTAAAACTGGATTTGTGCAGAAGTGGAAGTTAATTGAAACAGTGCTGTGCACAATTTTTGACATTAATTGGACTAATAATACGGCACAGTAACAAGAACCAGTACCAAAGCAGGTGAATAAATAATATGCAGTTACTTCTTCTTCAGGGGAAATAATAAGCAAGAACAAAAATTACTTGAATAGCTATATTAATCATGGGTTTTCATATCAGCAAGAAGAGGACCGCTTTAAGCTCCTTGTCATTTATTGGCAGTATTAAACAACAGTTCAATAAAACCTTCTTTGCTCACATTGCACTTACATATAAAAATCCCAAGCACATATATAAAGGACAGCATTTTGCAACATCATAATTCTGTGTGAAAACCTATTTGAATATGCCTAAACTGATTCTGTCAAAGTTACCAAGGCTTCCTCCTTCATTAGTTATCGCATAGCGAGACTATGTTACAATCACACCATAGATAAAAATTTAATTTCACTATTCATCAAAGATGCTGTCAGATGCATGTTTGGGGAAGAAAGTATTCTTAAATTGAGCTTCATACCTCTGTCAAATTATATCATGTTTTAAAAATACAAGACATGTCTGATGATGTTGAAAGTATAGTCATAAGTCATAACAAAGATTGTGAATATTTTTTTTATCCAAATCAATTAAAGTACTAAGTTGCACAATATTCTGTACTACTGAAAATTGCTCAATAACAGGTCAATTGAAAAGTACCCGGCCTGACACATAGATGGCGCTACTAGAATTAAATCCATATGTTTTTTAATTAGCCCTAACCCTCAAATAATGCGTGTATAAATTTGACAGCTGTCGGATCATTAGTTTGTGAATTATATCATTTTGAGTGAAGCAACTTCGGTTATTGTGAAAAAAAATGGATAAAATGGAATTTCGCGTGTTGATAAAATATTGCTTTTTAAAGGGAAAAAATACAGTTGAAGCGAAAACTTGGCTTGATGCTGAGTTTCCAGACACTGCTCCAGGAAAATCAACCATCAAGGATTGGTATGCTAAGTTTAGACGTGGTGAAATGAGCACCGAAGACGGTGGACGCCCAAAAGAGGTTGTTACCGACGAAAACATTAAAAAAATCCACAAAATGATTTTGAATGACCGTAAATTGAAATGGAATGAAATAGCTCTAAAGATATCAACTGAACGTGTACATCATATCATTCACGAATACTTGAGTATGAGAAAGCTCTGTGCAAAGTGGGTGCCGCGCGAGCTCACTTTTGACCCAAAACAACGACGAGTCGATGATTCGGAGCAGTGTTTGAAGATGATCAAGCGTAATAAACCCGAGTTTTTGCGTCGATATGTGACAATGGATGAAACATGGCTCCATCATTTCACTCCGAAGTCCAATCGACGGTCATCCGAGTGGACTGCACACGATGAACCCACTCCAAAGCGTGGGAAAACGCAACAGTTGGCTGGCAAGGTTATGGCGTCTGTATTTTGGGATGCGCATGGAATAATTTTCATTGACTACCTTGAAAAAGGGAGGACCATCAACAGCGACTATTACATATCGTTACTGGACCGTTTGAAGGACGAAATCGCCGAAAAACAGCCGCATTTGAAGAAAAAGAAAGCGCTGCTTCACCAAGACAATGCACCGTGTCACAAGTCAGTGAAAACGATGGCAGAAATCCATGAATTGGGCTTCGAATTGCTTCCTCATCCACCGTATTCTCCAGATCTGGCCCCCAGCGACTATTTCCTGTTCTCAGATATGAAAAGAATGCTCGCTGGGAAGAAATTTTCGTCGAATGAAGAGGTGATCGCCGAAACTGAGGCCTATTTTGAAGCAAAGGACAAATCGTACTACAAAAATGGTATCGAAAAGTTGGAGGGTCTCTATAATCAGTGTATCACCCTTGAAGGGAATTATGTTGAATAAAAAAAAAACTAATTTTGCCAAAAAAATGTGTTTTACTATGGTAGACCGGGGACTTTACCATTGACCTGTTACTTTAAAAGACTTATAATTCAAAGAAAATCTCCTTATTTATTAGAGTTGTATGACTGTTGAAAACTTATTGAAGCAATTGATTGTTACATCATTGAAAAAAGAATTCAATGGTCAAAATGTGTTAGGCTCATCAAAGACAGAAGAAATTACATGGAAAGTCTTCATTGCATGCATGACAGATGAAATGGACTCACTGCTGCATTTACAGATACAATCTTGCATTTAAATCTTTTTTTTTTTTTGCCTTCAAATTTACATATGTTCCTATTGAAAAGGTCGAAGATATCAACTTTATCAAGGTAAATCTTACTAACTCTAGATGATTTAAAATGCTGTATGAAGACATGGTCAGCATTCACAATACTTTGCTTTTGCATACCAATGTTAAGTGAAGGTCCCAGGATAAAGTTCTAATGTGGCTGTTAAAAAGGTTTAGTGCCTTTGCATTATGGGGACTAAAGCAAATAAATTATAAAGGAGCACTGCGGTTCAAACTGTTTATGTTTCAAGAATTATTTACATTCCTTTTTATTTTCTCTTTTTCGTTTCATTCATTAGTACATCTTAGTACATAAAACTTAATATTTTATTACATAAATTAATCTCTAAAAAATTAATTCTGTATTTTTTTTAATAACTTTCATCTTCCTTTTTTTCATTAGTTTGCATACATTAGCAAATTAACAAGGAATCCTTTTTTATCATTATAATACTTAAAATTGTCTTTTTTTTTTTTTTACAATTGAAGAATATAAAAGAAATTTAAACTACTCATTTTTAAAATATACTGAATTACATTAATTTACTAAGATACATAAATTACATACATTTACTAAGATACATAAATTACATACATTTACTAAGA